>JARDVA010467231.1:2111-15374 GCA_030265315.1 Mopalia swanii | reverse complement strand
ACATCTTGTGACTCACTCATATACCTGAGGGTCGACAGACGGACTCGATCCTGTGAACGGTAAATCGAAGTAGGCATAAATTAGAAAGCGCACTCGCTAACCACTACGCCACGGCCAGGGGCCTCAGCTATTTTGAAAAGTAGCACTAGATATGATCAGTTATTCTGTTTTGATAACATAGAAAATTCTACAAATTTTGACCGGTAATCTCTAATCTCTGGCCCTTATGAGCACTGATGTCAAAAATTGTGTAGACATATTCGCTGTATTAAAGGGCAATTCACTGTCAAATAATTTAATACATAATATGCATGTCTTTATAAATGAATCAATCAGCCCGTTTTTCAAGCTTAAATAACATGTTTAAAATCCATTGAGTCTCTACCTCTATATCTGAGACCAATGTTTGTGTTGAACTGCAGGCACACAGACGGGCAGGGCCTTGGAATTATTGATGTCTTGTCAGATTCTGAATGTAGTTTATCTGTCAGCGTCTTGAGATTCGACCTTGGTTTCTTTCCTGTGTTTCTGAGACTCGTGTTTGCTCTGAACCATGACGAACACAGACTTGGCATTATCTAGGGAGATTGTGTGATGTCAAACCAAGGAATCAAATCTTAACAGAACTTGGTTCTAGGGTCTGAATTGCAGAAAGTCATCCATAGTTGAGCCCTCAGAGAGTCAGGCATGGAAGGTTGGTAGAGACCTTCCTGTTGACCTGGTGCTCTCACAGCTTAGGGGCAACATGAAGCGGCGCCGATCTGTTAGTCATGCCTTTATGTTCGGTCACAGTCCTGTATTTATACTATATTTCTGACAGCACTTGGTGTGGAGGGAAATATCTCTTTCACCTATTTTATTGGCATGCTTTCATGTGATTGAAATAACCTTAAGTACGGCGTTAAACCCCAATCAAACAAACAGATAGCCAGGCTGTGGTGGTCTGTAGTTAAGCCGTCGTGCTGGAGGAAGATTAATTTTTTAACTTTATGTAGCAGAACACTTCAAGTTTTATTATTGTGAATTGGTGATAGTAGGGTGGATGTTTATTGGATTACTTTACAGTAACCTGATAAATAATCTTTTATGATGATATTTAAATCATTTGGACATGATGTCCACATGGGGTTGACCTGAGAGTGTGCGATGAGGTTACCATATTTCAGACAAAGTTAAGTAGCAATCATAAACACATCATGCTGCGCTAAGAGCGCGGGCTACATGTACCTCAGGCTACCCCCAAAATTCAGGGTAAAAAAATAGAATGGTTGGTATTTTTTTTTTGCCATTTTTCAGAAAATGGGGAACTACTTTTCATGATTTTCACCATTAAATAAGTGAAGTAGCCTACAGCAAGGTCTAAATAACAAGTCATGTTTATTTTTATATTCTTGTTACGAGAAACAAAGTTATTATTTTGGATAGCATCAGTGAAATACACTTATTCACTGCATTAGTCACACTTCTTTGATATTTGAATGAAACCAAAAAGGTATGTGTATGTATTGGTGACTGTGTGATACAAGGATAGACAGGTCACCAAGTCTGTCATGTTTTATCATGAAATGTAAAAAAACTCTTGTTTTATTCATAAGTCAGCCGATACTTTGTTATATTTTTGCGTAAAAGTTTTAAATAAACAGCTTTTGTGTTAAAAAACGAGATGCTGGCTAAGCAGCGGGTTTTAACACACAGAGTAATGACGAGTGGCATCGAGACATTCTCCTGAGGATAATATCCATATTAAGTTTCGGAGCACTCGACAAAGGAGAGAGAGTCTTACACTGATAACGTACCAGGGAATGCAGAAAGAGAAACCCTAATCCTCAGAGATCACTCTCCACAGCAGGTGTGTTGGGAATTACTGACAGCTTCCTTGTAAATAATATCCCTGATGGGAGAACATGATCTACAGAAGGCAGCTCAAAGAACAAGGTGTGAAGGAATATTTGAAAACCTCAGATATTTGGAACGTCTTGCTGGGCACATAATGCGATGTTTATTGACGATTTGCCCATAAGTACATGTATGACTCCTGTTCCTCTTCATACCTGGCTAACTTGTGCATTTTGGCGTATTTTGTGCACATGACATAACAAAGGCTGAATACAAGAATACGCTAAACATGTTAAATAAGCTTAATACTCAAAAAGAAAATATTAAAATACTCAATTCTGAACCTTTGAAGGCAAAAATAACAATAAGGACAGTATGTTAGTAACAGAGGACAGTGTCACTTTATTTTAAAAAATAAGAAAGTACACATAAAGGCAGGGGCCTAGCCAGAAATCAAAAGTAGAGTGTCCAAAATGGTCATTTTGCTTCACTTTTCAAATAACTGGGCGTCCAATTTTGACAGTTCTCCTATCTCCTACATGTTAAAGTTTCTTAAAACAGGGTGTCCAAATGAGCCAATTGTTCATTTCAGGGTGTCCACTTGGACGGATGGACGGGTGTCTGCCTAAGCCCTTGCATAAAGGACAGAAAATACTCCTCAGTATAGAAGTAGTTTTGACACATAAATTTCACCCAGGCCTGTTTTGAGAATAACTAGAATCCCTTTGATTCATCAGAATTTAGTTTTTCATAAAGATCATAAAGTCCCTATTTTGAGAAATTTTGCTTGTCAAAATTTTCCATTTCCTACACGTATCTTTCCCATGTTAAAATCCAGAATTTCTACCTGTCGTTTATAAAACCGTTTTTAGAAATCTGCCTGCTGGAAGTGACAGGTGTATGAGTTTCTAGCTGAAACGACTATGCCTCAAGTATAATGTACATGTATGACAACAGTAAAATTTAATAGAAAGCACCCTGTATGAAAAAGTCATCCCAAAATGACGAATATTATGCTGTTTGAGCAGGAAAAAAAAGTTAAAATAAATTGAAATAAAAGCATTCTACATGTAACTCTGCTTTAATTTTCTCTTAGATTCTCTTATTTGATAAACCATCTTAACAAACTATAAAACAAGGAATTAAAAATAATGTATAATATATTTAAAGATAATCACACTGGCATTATTTAAATAAAGCACTGTATGTTTTAGAAGAGATGCATACAGTACTGTCAATCCAGTTAAAAATCCATTTTCTTAAACAGTTAACAATACCATTCCTTAAAGCCTTGTCGTTTTCTTTCTCTTGTTTCTTCTTGAAAGATTCCATCTTGATTAGGTACCAGATGTGACCTTGCTGATCTTACAAAATGTCGACAGACAAATTTGGCGTTTTGTGTACAAATTCCACCTCCATGAATAAACTTTCCTTCATTATCTGACAATTTTCGTCACTCCAAACAACTCTTCCTGAAAAAAAAGCCATAATTTTTTTTATCACTTAATAGAGCTCTGCATGTTGTTGCCATGACAACATCATCATTGTGTAATCATGGTTCCATTACTTGTGGATTTATCACATTGATTTACATGGACTTGTTGATGTACAATGTAGTTAACGGTTTTCTTAACATATCTTCTACTCTTTGACCTACATGTCTTACATGTACATGGAATTTGCCACAATTTATGTAAAATAATTATGCAAAGTGTATTATTTTAGTTTTAAGCATTTGCTGGTTAATGTTTAGAATTGGGTAAATGTTACATTAAGATTCAGGGTTTAACGAACTAATCCAGTTTAACTGTTTTTTGGATTTTTCAGTCATAACAATTCCAACATGTTTCCTGTTTCCATATTGTATATCCAAAGTGTGATCAGCAACACATTCACAATGTTATGATTCTCCATAGCTGATAGCTTAAATATACCTAAGGCCGTCCAAAATAATATATTTTTTTCCAGGATATAAAAAAGTGGTTAGGTAGGCATTTTTTTTTTTTACTTTTTTTTTGTTGAACTAATTACGTAATAAACACTTTTGTTTGAAATTGTGGCATACGGGCATTATATCTAAATAAAAATAATTATTTGATATTTTAGGCCTTGCTTTAGACTTCTGTATCCAATGAAAAACAACACAACCACAACCTTTTTCCGTGAGGAGGTTTTCCATTTTCTAGCTCATGAAAAGAAGTTCATCATTTTCGCAATTTATAAAGAAAATACTAAATTTATAAAGAAAATACTAAATTTATTTTTTTTTACCATGAATTTTTGGGGGTAGGTAGGGTAACAGGAAACACATTATTAAGGATTGGCTTAGTTATTCTGCTCTCCCTGAGGGGGCTTAAGCAAATAAACTGCATGTTAAATAAAAACTGACTTTAAAACTGCAAAATAGACAAATAAAGATAAAAATAAATTTGTAAGGAAGGACGGAAGGAAACTAGTTAAGTCTGGTTGGCGCATTCTAGGTAACTTTATGCCTCAAAACTGTCTGAGTATTCCATCATGTTGGCAAGTGTGAAATGTATTGCTTCTAAAGTTAGTGACACTAAAATTAACTTTATGATAGAAGAGCTCTCAGACACAGAGAACATCTCCATTAACAATGACAGGCCAAGAATATAAAAAAGAATAGATTTATCTCTGGTATCTCTTGCCATTAACAGGCATTTTTTAACAGTTTTACTATATTACACATAACAGAAGTATGCTGTACAGTTCTGTTGTGTTTTTTTTTATTTCAAGTACATGTACATAAAATTGCAATTTATACACAAATTTGAAAATCTCCACACTTGCCTCCATCCCCGACTACCATTAAAACGATGCTGTTCTTGCTAAAAACGTAAGAAAACAACAAACCCTTCTGTTATTTACTTAAGAAGCCTATGCGACCCTTGACTGAAATTGAATTTTACGAATAAAAATAAACAAATAGATGGAAGTCCGAACATATTGTCAGATTTGTGATCATTTTCTAGTCTTTTTGGCTCAAGATTCGATTCCCATTTACCCATATTTGGGTGGCCTATTGTTTGATGGGTTAGTCAATGAAGTGTGTCCTAGATACATGTACCTGCATAGATATCAGTTTATTAACTGACTGCCTCAGTTGTAACATGGCCTGTGGCATAGTGTTTAGCGAGTGCGCTTACTAATCCTTCTTCAATGTACTGTTCACAGGGTTAAGTCCGTCTGTTGACCCTCAGGTATATGAGTGAGTCACACAATGTGGCTTCAACAATCGCACGGGTGCTTTTTAGGAGGTTTTCCACCATAATTAGATAAGAGGCAGTGTGAAGTGCACGATCCATTGGCAAATAAATGAAATACCCTTGAGTATGACGTTAAACCCCAATCAAATAAACAAACAAAAAGTTGTAACATTTTCACTCTCGATGTGAAATATCACAAGTGTCTTACCCTACTTGTACTGATCAGAGCCACAAATAGGTTAGGGCCTAATCTGCTGCCCTGCATCATGCCCTATTGTAATTTAAAGATATTTTAACCCAAGGCTGCATTGGCCTGCATCGTGGCTGCATGGTGTGCAGTTACCCATTAAATTTCCCTAAAGATAGATGAACCATGTTATCTGTTGGCGCACGCCAAAGCTCCGAATTCCCTCGCCTTTTTTTAATTAAGGGCTTCATTTTATTTCTGGCCAAGGAGAACAAAGAATCTAGCAGCCCATGATTCATACTTGGAGAGCTTCCCGTCGGGCAATTGCTGAGCGCAATATCTTTCTGCATCAGGAGGGCCTTAAGTTGACAAGTATGCTTTCTTGGAAATTGGTCACCAGCATACAGAGCTGCCTGACCTGTATATTTTGATGCATTTTGTGCACATGACTTGTCAATGAAATACGCAAATCTGCCCAACATGTGAAATCCTACGCAAAAATATATTTGTACATCAAGTAATTTGATTCTAACTATAAAAAAACATAAGACTAAAATTAGAGCAGATCAGTTTTACTCAAAATAAGCTTATATTGCTGTAATTCTACAGCCTAGATGCAACATAACTCCATTTCTTTTAATGAGTGTCCAAAATTCGTAATTATTGTAAATGTTTTTTTTTTTTTATAAAATCAAAAAATATACATAAAGGTGAGAAAATATATATAACGGGTCGGAAAATAAAAACAAATGTAAAAGAATATCCTTAAATAGTGAATAATGAGTGAAAATACAATAATAGATCGTTCACAATGTTTCTGCCAGAAATCTGCTTCAAGGGTGGTCAGCCAGGTCTGGTCCATCATCCATGCTTTATTTTGAAATTTCCCTTCCTGTTGTGGGTGAAAATTAATTTTTTTTTAGTGAATGATTTCATTTTCTTTTTAAATTTTAGATAAGTTTATTCTATTTTAATTTTTTTTTAATTTTTTTTTTATATTTCTTTTGTTGGCAAGAAATGAAAGAAAACCACAATTCCCCATTGACTGAGAACAATATGACATGTATTCTATATCTGATTTGGTGTTGAAGACCAGGACAAAACAGAAGGAAGGCCATAAATTTTCATATCGCCCAGTGGATTATGCAGATTATTATTATCTTCTTCTTTTTATCCAATCAAATTTGATTGATGATGATGCAAGTCAGGAATCACAAAATCTTAACCAGATTTTGATGTGGCACAGATTTTTTTGTATCTCTTTTATTCAGACAAAAAGATGTTTAATCTCTTTTTGATTCAGGAAAACAAATGACTCTTCTGACCTTTGTTTTATAATTACTTTCTGGAATTGTGAAATGAATATTAATAGACAGTACATTAAAATCACAGGCTGGCTCGTCCATTTTAGTGAGTGTTATTTTTGTCTGGCTGAAATACATTGTACATAAAAACCTCACCGAGATTTACTGTAGATAAACAGATGGTCTGACAGTGTGTAAAATTAGCTAGGATTTGAAATCTGGCAGTTATAAATCCCTATTTTGCTTATCATTTTGCTATTTCTCCCATTATAGTCCCATGTTAAAAATCAAAATGTCTACCTGTGAATTTCTAACCCTTTTTAGAATGACGGGTGGATGGTTCTATAGCTAAGACTATGGTCAGTGATACTCTCAGACTCCCCAAGTTTAATAAAGGGCATCACGACTCACGTCCTGAATTCTATTTGGGGTGACCTGCCACACTCAAGATTATTTGACCTAACACGACTGGCATAGTAACTCAAAAAAAAAACTTACAACAATAGTTTCCTAATTCCTTAGACATAGGCTACTTCTTTAAAAGTTTCACTAAGCCTACAATGGCTACAAAGCTGTGTGTGAAATTGCATATTTTTCAAATACAATGTATCATACCGTTTCAAGGGACTGCATGTTAAAAAGCAATACTCCGAAACGCCCTTTGGCAGTAAGTTTCAAACAATAGTCTGACAGTCTTTTTCTAGCACTAGAGGAACATTAATGATCTAGCATCACATGTTTGGTTTTGTTTAGTTAGACGATACATGTACATGTAGATAATTTACTCAATTGTATGGTAGTAAGGTACCAAATCCAATTTAGGGAAAGTGAATGGGGTCAATCAGCTGGAAATGGGTCCTATAACCGAGTCATTTAGGAAAGGTAGACTCATGTCTTAATTACCATAGCCTGCCACTCAACACAACTCTTTAGTTGTTAAAAGATGGCACAGTGCACGCTTTTTGTGTGCAAAAAAAAGCCAGTTCAGAAACCATTGGTAACGAAAGCCGAAACAATTTTTCACACCTCTGTTACTAATTTAGTACTCTGTGATGCATTTTTTGCTGAAAGTTATGCACTAACTGATTTAATTTTAGCCAAAGACTCGTGGTAAATCTGGTGAAGATGTATTTTTGTTTTTTCTCTGGCTCTCAGTACATACCTGTGTGACAGGTAGTGATGGATTGAACAAGCGTGCTACCTGGAGGCCTCAAAGAGGTGCTACCTGGAGGCATCAAGAGGTGCTACAATCCCAGACAAAAGTTGTCCAAGAATAACCCCTCGCCAAACTCGAGTAACTGAAATTCAAAACAAGGGTTTTAGTGATAATTTAGAAGTACATGTACAGTTTGTTTGTTTGATTGGGGTTTAACGTCGTAATCAAGGGTATTTCACTTATATGACGACGGATTGTCCACTTCACACTGTTCCCTGCCCTACTATGGTGGAAAACCGGGAGGAAACCTGGTAAAAACCACCCCAGCGATTGCCGGAGCCACATCTTGTGACTCACTCATATATCTGAGGGTCGACATACGGACTTACATGTACAGTAAACTCAGTGACTTTCAAACAGCTTATGGTGTAAAGGAGCTTTCTCAGCAATGCCCTGATGCTATCCCAGCTATTCACAGGAAGCCATTGTGTTATGGTGTCTCGTGATTGTAAAATCATATGATCTATATAATCTTTGTTTATTGGCAATTTATTTGAGAATAGCCTTCATCCAATGAGCTCACATAAATCAATAACCTTAAGTTTATATGCATCTCACTAAAAATCAACTTTTTAATTTGAAGATGAATTACATTTTCATAGAACCTTAAATTAATTGTGAAGCATGAGGGGAGGTTTGAAAATATTCTAAATTTTATTTTTCCTGAATCTGTTCATATTTTCAATGTTCAAAGATTTTGTTTCCTATGAATCTATTCATATTTCTAATCTTCAAAACAGTTTGTTTCCTCTGAATCCATATTTCCAATCTTCAAAATATTTTGTTTCTTATGAATCCATATTTCCAATCTTCAAAAGATTTTTGTACTTATGAATCTATTAATATTTTTAATCTTCAAAGATTTTGTTTCTATGGATCTATAATTATATTGTGAATCTTCAAAACAGTTGGTTTCTTATGAAATCTATTAATATTTTTAATCTTCAAAGATTTTGTTTCTATGAATCTATAATTATATTGTGAATCTTCAAAAGATATATGTCCAATTTTCAAAACAGTTGGTTCCTTATGAATCAATATTTCCAATCTTCAAAGATTTGGTTTCTTTGAATTTATTAATATTTTGTTTTCTCATGGATCAAAGAGTTGTATTTGTTGCCAAATTAACACAATTATTTTATCAGCCAATTAAAAGGGAGCTTTTATTCACTGCGGAGACTCGAAGGAAGTTGTTCTGCCGATAAATTAACGCTTGTAGCGGATGCATCTCAGTTTTCCTTGGCGTCACTAATGAGGATTAACATGAATTCTTTTCTATGTGAATAAAGTATTGTGGGAGAGATGTTGGATGGTTAGTTACTGAGTTTTTAATGACCGTCGTGTTGAATCAAGTCTGCCTCAGCTCTTCGTATTACCCACCTGTTGGCACTGATCAAAATCAATATTGTAAATTGTCTAAACATTGGGGGTTTTCTCATCAGTTTATATCAAAAATTTATAATTTTGCATAGATTTACTTGTGTGTTGTCTGGTATTTAATGCAATAAAATAATTAACAACCTCATTCCACAGAATATTCTGTAATAATTTTTTTTTATTTTGTTTTAAATTTTTTTTTCTGGCTGATATTTTTTAGGAACTGTACAGGACTTATGTTGCCATGGCGATATGTAATCTCTGGTAATAATCCTCTTTTGACTACATTGTATGTTGTTGTCACTCGATCTCATTTGTTAGGCTGATGGAAAGTAATGCTGAAAATCTCCTGAGTTAGGCTTATACCTGTTTGTCCACACCTGTTACCTTAAATACCAAAGACTTTCATAGGCCGTTGAACGGAGCTTCCTGTCTCCCTGACCCGCTGGCTATTAAGGGCAGTTTGTTTGAAGACTAGCAAGGCTGTCTTTACTTAGCAGTGGAGGAATATCAACTTTCTAATGTTATGGTAACGCTTTACATCTTGGTTGTGCTAGTGTCATTTATTGTTGCAATACACAGTGAAATATCCTTAAGCATGGCGTAAAATACCAATCAATCAATGTTGTTACCCTGTTGCTCTCTGAGCTAAAAAAACTAAACAAATCTAATTGTAAGTCTGTTTGTAAAACAGGGTGTCCAAATGAGGCAATTTTTTAATTCAGTGTGTCCAAAGGATGGGTGGACACCCCTCTGCCTAAACCCTTGGGTACAGGAGGTACACGACTACGCACCAGCAAAATTAGCAACACTTAGTTAACATTATTCATATACATGTAAGGCATATATTATCAATATTCAAATATTTCTATAATGTTATAGCTTCTCTTGTGTGCTTTGTTGACCCTCAGGAACATGAGTGTTTGTTTGTTTGATTGAGGTTTAACGTCGTACTCAATGGTATTTCACTTATATGATGACAGATTGTCCATTTCACACTGTTCCTGGCCTAATTACGGTGGAAAACCGAGAAGAAACCTCTTCCACTTCCTGTGACTCACTCAGGCTGGATCCTCTGAACGGTACATCGAAGTTAGCTTCACTAAGCCACGGCCGCGGGCCCAGATACATGAGGGAGTCACATGTTATGTCTCCACCAATCACACAGGTGGTTTTTACAAGGTTTTCACTGACTCGATGTTCCACTGTAACTAGACAAGGAACAGTGTGAAGTGGACAATCTGTCGTCCTATAAGTGAAATACCCTTGAGTATGATGTTAAACCCCAATCAAACGAACAATCAATCTTGTGTGCCTTTCTGAATACCATCAAAAGTCAAAAAGTGTATACTATAATAGTGTTTTTGCTGAAGGGAATGTCGGACAGACACTCTTGCTAACAGAAGTAGGTTTTGAAGTAATACAAGTAGGATTGACATTAAGTTTGTTTCAGCTACAGGTGAGTTGTGATTTTCTTCACAGTTGAAACTTGAAAGTGTTACAATGCCATCATAACATGGCCAAATACACCTGAACAGGTGTAACAACACCAATCAATTAGTCAATTAATCAATCAATAATCAATCAGTTTCTACCATGTTTCAATTAGTTAGCTTATTGGTGTTTTTCAAAGAATGGTTCATTTGGCACAAGAAACTATTTATCTCCTTCTTTAGAAATTCTCTCACCTTAAAGCCGTCAAGAGAAGTTGGCACTAATTAAGTTCACACCTGTGTAGACATCATTAATTGGCTAATTAACACAGACAGGTGACATACCTGATTGTTAAATTAAATTTGGTACATATTAAGCACATGTAGACACATAATGACACATCTTATGACAATTACATACAGCATAATTAGACTTAAACATACAATTCATCTTCTGCCTCTTTTCATCGACACAGTTTCAAAGTCTTTTAGATAGCTTCCAAAATAGTAATTTATGGACGAATTTGAGGTGATTTAGGGCACATGTATACATTATATATACCTTTATTTTCTGAGGGTAAATACATGTATATTTACACAAATTATCTCTGTCAGTTTAAAATAAACTCGTCTCTCCAGAGGCCCTCATTACAAATTCATTGCAGAAAACTGATATCTAATTACTACAGTAGTATTAGATAGCAGTTTTCAGCAATCAATTTGTGGACATTTTCATTTTCTTGTTAGATCTAGATAATGATAGAACTATGGAATTTTTATGCCACATATATGTAGTTTTTACCTCTTTGAAATGAAAAAAAATCAACTGTACTTTATAAGATATTAAACTAAAGAACATATCAAAAAAAATTTGAGGGAATATCAGATAATTTTAAAAAAACTAAGTAAACAGTGTTTGAAAATTTCACAATGATTTCGAGAAGTTTTAACAGTATAATTTGAAAAATTCGCAACTACATGTATATTGAGAAAAGGACATTCTAAATACAACACTACCATACAAATTTAATTCACCTCAAAAGAGCAAAAATATGAAGAACAACATTAGCACCGTTTTCAAGCTACATTGTAACATTAGCTTGAAAAGGGTGCTAGTACCTGCACTGAAAGGTTGCATATCAATAAATCCAGAAGTTGAAAATCTATAAAGTATACTTGGTTTATAAAGATTTTATTCATAATGAGGTACAATTGAAGCTAAACTGTAGAAAAGTCTTACTTATTATGTTATCATCCAAGTTACTACAGGTAAATGTCACTATACCAAGTTGTTGATAAGAAATCAATGTCGGATGATCAGCCTAGAGTTCATGCTCATTATGGGAACTTGTGGTAAAAGTTGCTTAAATATTTTCGTCTTTCATAGTTTTACATGTACAGCATTTCTCACACTTGAAGCACATCAAGAACTTGCAGCTTTTTCCAAAGTTAAGAAGCATTGCGAGAATTTACCAAGTCTATGACTATGTATGTATACTGTACCTCATCAGAGATAGCTCTTCCTTAGACATGTCAATTTCCACAAAGTATTTACTCTACGTACCAGACCAAACTAATCCATCAATTGCAGCAAAGGTGATCAACAACAGTCCTTCATCATTGTATACACTTAGGCAGATGTCGGTCTTGTTTGATTTTGATTAGTTCCCCTTTTTGCTGGAACTCTTCGGGAAAAGAAGGTACATTAAGTTTCCTAAGTATATGCACTGAAAATCTTTCAATTGTATGCAAATTTTTTTTCAAAGATTTCACCGTGTTGAAAATATCTTTTGAAGAAGAAAGATTGTAATTGCATTTAATTCTAATCTGCAAATAATTAATGAGATTTTAGAAAAATGTTTTCAAACTTTAACAATTATCTTTTGTTGGGTTTATAAATGGATCTCTTCTCTGCTCAGACATCTGTTTGATCACAGCGGATGGTAGAAATCAATTCCTGGATTGATAAAGGACACCAGAGGGAAGAATGCTTTTATTTCAAAGTTGTTATTTTAAAATAACGTAAATTGTAAGTTGTCGGCTAGGTTACAATTATGACAGGCTCATTACATATTTACATATTACTCTATATGGTATATATTTTTAGCTGATACCATTAGGATGAATCACGTTTCAACATTGATTCTCCTTTCAGTGGGTTTTGTAGCTGTTAACAGCCCCTTCAGGGAGATTATCAGGTTTATGCTGCTGAGTTAGTAATTAAATGATTGTCACAACAGAGAAAAAGTGATAATTGAGATATATATATAATATATATTAGTCGTGAAGGTATTTACTGTTAAGTAACTTATGCAATTTGGATTTTTCTATAAGGCCTAAAAAAAAATGTTTTGTTTTCTCTAACTCGACCGACCCTATGAAATAGCTCCGAGTCTAAAGTTTTTATTGGCTTTTTTTTTTCCAATTTTTTTTTTATCCAATTTTTTTTTTTTTTTTTTTCCCCCCCCCGTTAGAGGAAACAAAACATTTTTTTTTTAGGCCCAATATATTTTTTTCTATGTGAAAGAAAATGCCCCTGCCTTCACGGAGATTAATACTACATGTATTGTAATATGACTTACATGTAGAGAGTAATATTTTCATTGCACTATAAAGTTGAAATTTAAGCCAGTGAACATTTACATACATTATAGTCTTGGTGAAGTTGTCATGATATCATTAT
>JARDVA010466900.1:0-15381 GCA_030265315.1 Mopalia swanii | reverse complement strand
CTTTTGCCATTCATGGCAGCTCATGGCCCAGGTCTGACATTCCAACACGATAATGCCAGACCTCATACGGCCAATTTGACGCGGAATTTTCTTAGGAATACTGGCATCAATGTCATGGAGTGGCCTCCTGACCTTAATCCCATAGAACATGTATGGGATGTGTTGGACAGAAGAATCCGTCCACAGAATTTGCAGGAACTTGGTTTCATGTTGGTTCAATTATCCCCCAAGCTGTGTTCAATCCACTAGGAGACGTTGCGTCGCAGTTGTGAACGCTCATGGAGGGCATACGCGTTATTAACATGCTTTCATCAAGTTGTAACTTACCATTTTTACTCTCTTACATTTCCGTAGCATTTCCGGTGGAACTGGTTAGATTATGAACATGCTTTTTATGGTACACCGTCCTTAATGGGTACAAAATTGAATTTAATCATTATTTAAAACCACTTTTCTTGTATGTTCAACTTATCGACATCCAAACGAGTGTATAAAAGTTTCTTTTTTGACTGAGTTTAGTTTAAACAATATTTTATTGAAGTAAATACGGATTGATCATGGGACCAAAAAGGCTATAAAAAAAGTCTCTGGATTGTGTTTAACGGCTCGGACACGACGTTAAATAGGTTTATCCCACAAAATTAGTAAAGTCCAGTGTAACACAACCATGCAATATTGATTTCATAGCTCCACGTGTGGGATACAGCTTTCTCACGCTCTGATTGGCCACTTTTTATTCATTGATAGAATTCAACCAATGAAATGCCACAATAACACTATTTTATTTTACAACTTGCAAATGACCTCTGCATAGTTCAAAAACAAACTGCAGGTTGGCGATCCCAGTTCTATTTCGTGCTCATGTATAAGAAGGAGTACAATGCTCGTCATGACACACCCAGCGGGCACAACTGGTGGAAATCTCGTGGAATAGAGGAGATTTTGCCGCGGGGTATCCAGGTGAATTTTTACCAGATATACACAAACAATGTACATGTCCTTAAAACGTAATCTTTCCATGTGATATACTAGTACACATGAATTGTACACGTCTTTCGAATGTGATATTGTGCACAAGTATTATTCATATCTATAACATGATATGTTTCGACGGGAAGAGATAAAGACGTGTACAATTCTTGTGTATACACAAGAATTCTACATGTCTTTATCTCTTCATATTTTCACGTCTTTAACACATCACGGGTTGAAAAGAATGAGGATATAAGTCTTATATACTAACATCCACAATGGGTGTCTTGGGGCAGCGGTTTAAAAATTGCTGATGGGTTGAATTAATTCTATACACGACCGTCACGCGGAATAGGCAGTATAAATGAACGAGACTTAGGTAAACTCATGTTTTGTAATGACTTTGACGTTGAAAATTAACCAATGCGTACATTTTTCAAGCAACAATGCCGGTTGGAGTCACAAGTGGAAGTTACGACAATCCTCAGATATAAACAAGCAGCATAACCAAAATGGCTGTAAACTGTCGCCTCATGTCTGAACAGTCTGAAGCTGATAACTGCAAATTTATTCTACGATCGGAAAATGTGTAACCAACTAAATATATATTGTGAACCGGCAGTTCCATTCACGTAACATTAATCCCGTTGTATTCACATGGTTGTAGTGTGGTTCTATTCGCGTCGAATTAAACACGTACTATCCATATGGTTTTCTAGTGCTACCTTTCACGACAAATTAATCACGTGGTATTTACATTTTTTTTTACGGTGGTTCCATTCGCGACAAATTAACCACCTGGTATTCACATGGTTTTCTGGTGGATCCATCCACAAGCCATTAGCCACGTGGAATTCATGTTGTTTTCTCATGGTTTCACCACTTCCCCATTATACCACCAGTAAACCACGTGATTTTGCTGACGAGGGCCCGCTGGGCAGTTCATTGATCCAGAAGTGTATGTACCAATGCGCGTTTCTCGTTTCTCTTTCGACAGCGAAGCGAAACTTTATATTGATTTCTGATTAAAATTACTACAGAAAAGGCATTTATTGGATAAATAGAATCGTGACCAGAATATCATATTTCCTAAACTCAGGCAGTGATTTTCATAAATATGTCATTTCCGGGTCACTCAATAGAGATCATCTATGTCCACTTGATTTTCTAACTATATCAGGCATTGCAACTCGATGTGTAAATTCGATGATTGTCGATGAATGCATGAATCGATATGGACACTCAATTTCTGTAATTGTTAAAGATTAACTAAATAATGGGATTTTAAAATGTTGCGATATGTGCATGGACATGTTAAACATAGCATGGTACTTTACGGTACATGTATATATTACTATACAAGTTGTACTAGAGCACTAACTTATTCTTATATAGGCTACATATCTCACAAGAGGCCGCCAGCATGTCAATAAAACCCATTTCCCTTATATTCCATTATTATGACAAAGGGGTTTGATTTAAACCATACTTTCACTTTTGTTTGCAACAAAGTCGGAAATGTAAGCGTGGACAATTAATTAAGCGACCAAATGTTTAAACAAACGCGCGTTGGGTTTTCAGTAATCCGTGGATATCTTTAAAATTTAAAGGTTCTTGTGCGTATGGTCTTATCGGTATTTTGAAATAGCATGAAATTCTAAAATCATTTAACTTGCTTTCAAGATGAGTATGTCTTTTATTGGTTTTTAATATCTTACTCAGACTAAAAACAACATCGTGAAGGGGCTTTATAAAGCCCGTCCACATTCCTCCAGGTTTCTCTACTGACCCATTTGTGTCCACAGAAATTCTAAACATCCGATAAACTGGAGCTTATCTCTACAAGTTTATTTTATTACAATGTTTTTTGTTTTGAAATTTGACCCTTCCAGAAGAATCAGCCCACGTTCGAGTACGTTAAGTTTCCAGCAGATTCTGCATCTGAGGACCCATTTACTAATAAACCTAACACCGCCGTCAGATCAGTGAAGTAATCCGCCGCAGGACACAAAACACCAATTCATAGGATATAAATAGGCGTAATGTCAGGTGTATGGACAATTTTCAGCTGGAGGAAAAAAAGCAAAGCTTGCGTCAAGGAAAATGTTGCATGTGCGTGGAAACCTGGTATTCTCTAAAAAAAATCAGATATCTTTTACAGGTTGTACACAAAAAATATATTGTAGCGGGCTTGTTAAGTAAGGCAGCCTCAACTACTCCGGGATTCTGTACAGAGACATTTTAGTCATGCGGTAAAGTCGGTCTATACTATACAAGTTCATTTTATTGCACTGTTGTTTGTTGTGAAATTAAACTCTTCCGGAAGAATCAGCCCACGTTCGATTACGATAGAAATGTCTCTGTTTCCAGTAGTCTGTGGAAACCATCACTGTTGAATCCAGCAGCATCGTCAGATTAGTTAAAAACTCATCAGCGGGACGCAAACAAATAAGTCAGGATATGGTAGATGTATAGTCAGATGCACGGACAATTTTCCTCTTGAATAAGTAAACAAAGCATGCGTCAGGGAAAATATTGCATGTGCGTGGAAAGATGCCATTCTCTTAAAAGGTCAGATGAGCTATTAAATCAGTAGTTTACCGTCGAAGAAGCAAAAAGCATTTTAATAGACTCCTGTTGGCATGCATATGCTATGTAGGCGTAGGTCAAGCTGCCTGGTTGAATTCTCAGCGTCACTAACGGAATGTCTGGCGCGTCAGAAGACAGCAAAAATTTATCGGAATCAGGAAAGACAATGGTCGATTAGAAAGCACTGTGAGCATACCAGTTGACGTTCAAACCATAGCGAAACATTCCTTCCTTTCAGATAGAGTCTATTGTTTATGACCACCCACAAGTAAGACGTCTGATTTTAATCTACAGGAAATATAGCAACACTCCGGATTCGACTGATCTGCTCTTTGTATCCATTTAAAGATAAATATGGATTTATCAGTTGATGAATTGATTGATAGAGACATAGTGCTAATGGAATTTTGTCGCATAACAATTTGATTCCCATTACAGTTATTTACAATTTCAATTCTGTCTATTTTTACGCACTCAACACATTTAATACATTGTGTAAGTATGTGGACTTAGCTCGAGTGCGATCTAGAGTAGGCTGGATCTCTGTTGCTTGGCTTTTCGGGGCGAACCTGGCGGCAAGAGCTTCAGTCCTTGTTTAAAAGCTAGATTATACATGACGGCTACATAATGACGAGTTTAATGGTACATGTGTAGCACCATGATAACGCGAATCACACGAGCTTTGTCCGATTGCCGATAGATTGTTCACCATTTTGTAATTTTATTATTACTCACGCAACATTTCGCTTTGCAATGAAGCTAAACAGATCAGCTCAGTGCTGGGTTACAGATCAGTCGACCAGTATTTCTGCAGTGTGAAGATAACTATCCTGTCACTTATGTAATGTGTGGTCAACCCGTTTCAACAGTGGATAAAACGTGTGTGTTTCGGAATTCATTCAGCCTTTTGCTTTGTCACTTTCGAAAGGTTTGGATATTTGGAGATGAATGGTATCTTTAATAATTCAGTACTTGACTTCGACAATCAGCCAGTAATGGCAAATTTACCAGAAGCTGATCAGGACGAATTATGCGATATATACGGGCTAAACAATCTATACTGTAATGTTGCTATACATCAGTATGTTTTGCAACATCATCATGATGCTTATCAGATTGCAGATTTCCCGCATCTATATTTTTACTACTCCAGCGTGACTTTAAAACTTCCAGTGTGAAATTTTTATTTAATAGTAAGGTTATTAAACGGATGGTACTAGTTGTTTTGAAACTAATTCCTTAAAACGGATAGTACAATTTCAAAAAGTACGTACACGGCGGTGGATTTTATCAAGCTAAATTGATACTATTTTAGTGCGATTTATTAAAATTATTCGTCCTTTCCAATCCGACAAAAGATGAAAGGAAACTTATGTGTTGTTTTGGAAAAACATATGGTAGTCAGAAATCTATATATGTGATTTTATTTTGATAGCATACATAGTTTTTCGTTAAACTTTATTTCATAAAATCGAAAAAGGCGGCGGAAACTTTTAAATGAGGTGATACATTTCTGTCATATAAAAAAGGGATGAAACCGTATTCACAAAATTTGCCATAAATCATAGTGTTCCTAGACATTTGATCTAGTGGAGTAATTGAAGAACACTGGAACGTTGTGGCCATGTATCTTGTCATCCAGTTTCTTGGAGGAGTTGGAACTACAAATGTAATTCCCATTTAGTTCGAATATATGATTGGCACTAATCCTGGCTTCAGTTTCGTTGAGGAGGCGGAGCCCTGACTTCTTTCACACAATGTAATTCCCCTTTAGTTCGAATATGGTTGGCGCGCATCCTGGCTTCAGTTTCTTGTAGGAGGTGGAGCGCCAGACTTCTTTCACACAATGTAATTCCTCTTTAGTTCGTATATGATTGGCACGCATCCTGGCTTCAGTTTCTTGGAGTAGGCCTGACTTCTTTCACAAAATGTAATTCCCTTCTGGTTCGAATATAATTGGCACTAATCATGGCTTCAGTTTCTTGGAGGAGGCGGAGCGCCTGACTTCTTTCACAAAATGTAATTCCCATTTAGTTCGAATATGATTGGCACCAATCCTGGCTACAGTTTCTTGGAGGAGGCGGAGTGCCTGACTTCTTTCACACAATGTAGTTCCCATTTAGTTCGAATATGATTGGCACCAATCTTGGCTTCAGTTTCTTGGAGGAGGCGGAGCGCCTGACTTCTTTCACAATATGTAATTCCCCTCTAGTTCGAATATGATTGGCACCAATCCTGGCTTCAGTTTCTTGGAGGAGGCGGAGCGCCTGACTTCTTTCACAAAATGTAATTCCCCTCTAGTTCGAATATGATTGGCACTAATCCTGGCTTCAGTTTTTGGAGGGAGGCGAAGCGCCTGACCTCTTTCACAGAATTTAATTACCCTGTAGTTATGATTGGCACCAATCCTAGCTAGACTGTTTCGCTGACAATTGTGTATCTTTATATTGTGTTACCCGCCGCCTGATTTCCATACATCCAGACCCTGCATGGTCCCTAGTAAATAACTATAGGTTTGAAAGAGCAGATCTAAATGTGCTGGAAACCATCCGGCACAATGGTAATCCCGGGTAAGCGGTGCTTAAAGATACAATTTAATATATTGATTGATTTGATTGATTGCTTGAATGATTGATGTATGCTAAAACTATTTCACTTGTTTCAACTGTGCCTCATACAAACACGACTAGCTGCATTGTTATGTGACATATTTTATGTTGTTGAACAATTAATGTTCCTCCATTGCTGAACAAAGACAGCATGACTGTCATTGAAACATAAGGCCAGAAGGCGGTTGAAATAAACATACCCGCAGTAAATTACGTATTTGTGTATTATATTAGTATATTGTCAATGGATTGTGAAATAATATATAACATACCAGTGTTCGTTTGTTGAAAGTCGACAGGCGAATGTGAGCATTGGCTTATGCAAACATATCATGATAACACTTCACATCTACAAATGGAATATCCCCTGGGGTTGAGCCTTTAGAATACTTTTACAATTATTTTATAGGACTTAGGTTAAAGCGAAATGTATAATGTATACAGGCCTCCATGGAATTGAACCCCACCTTTCACATTCACTTTAATGTTCCAAAATGAGTCTGGGGCTCCTTACATCCCTTCATCTTTAGCAAATGGTCAATTTGTCCAAATGTAAGGGAGTTTTGATTGGGAGGTAATTATCTATACACAGAGCAGAAAACTGTAAAATAAAACAATTAGACTGTGTGTGTTTGATGATGGATAATTTTTTTCGATTATCCCTCATTAAATACGTTGCATTGAAGACGTTTGTTAGTTTCTGAATGCATCATATCTATTAGACGGACTTTCGAATTCTCAGTTGGTATTATTTATTGTTATATGAATGCAATAGATTGTATTCTCTTGTTTTCTTGGCAATATGCCAAGACTCAAAATGTAATCTTAGTGATGGACAGTCAGTTGAAGTGTTGGATGTATACCAAGAATGTGTTAAGACTTTTCTAACACATTATCCGATATTTGTAATAGAGCAGTTGACAATACTTCCACATTCTTTGCGAAAACGTGACAGAATGGTGTTGGAAAAAGTAAAAACTACGGGTCAACTATACCACTTGTTGACTTTTTCATTGGAAACAAGGGCTACTTCTAAAACGTCTTAAAAACACCAATAATGCGGACTATATTTGTTATTATCTATTAAATGTTGCAGGCTGTATAGAGAGTTTATAAAAGTCGTAAATGATTGGACATTGATAGTACCATATTCCAAATACATAGATGCAGTATGGAATAATTTGAGAGGCAGCCACATAAAGATTTAAACTCCTCAGGCAGTGCATCTTTTATAATAATAATTGGTTTGGTGAAATGTGTGGCAATCTCAGTGCCAGGAGCCACGTTTCAACACTCTTTCCCAACGACGAAAAACTCCCCGCCCATATGCATTTCAACAAATTACTTTCAATGATATTAATGCAAGCTTGCGCCAAGAATTATCTACTCTTGTCAGTGCCCGAACGCCACGAACACCAACACTAGTGATCTATTTATATAAAGAACAATTTAGTGTGCAAATCTGTCTACCCGACGATATTCCCCAATGGAATACCCTCCTGCGTAACGTGGAATCAATGCTACATCCTATTGAATTCAACCTGCTAGTTAAATGCCACGTCGCTCTGGTATACATAGGTTATGATTTATTCCGAGGACTCTGGTACACGCGACTCGGTTCTTTGCTGGTGCATCAAAATAGGCGCATTCGACTGAACGTTTTCGTTAAGAACGGTGAAGCCGTTGTCTAGAATTTTGTTCGACTGGTACATTTCTGAAGTACGATTTTTTCCCCGTTCAATCGGTCATGTCTTCAGCAAACATTAATCGAACACAACGGCATCACCGTGCTTACCGCAAATGTCCAGTCGAATGCGCCTATGGTTAACGCTCTATGACTGGAAGCAGGGCGACATGAAAGGAACGGAGCATGCAACTGTTCTTGCTCTTCTCTTATTGTGGTATGAAAGCCACTCCCTTCTTAAAAACTGTCGCTTGCAATTTTAAATGAATAGCAATTTTACTGGTCAATGTCTAAATGTAGTACATGTAGTACATGTAGTACTTGCAGTAGAACAATCTATCCTACACACCTCCATTTAATCTGTCAAACTGGAGAGCATATATGTTACTCATAAAGAAGTTACGGCAGGATCATATTTAGTAATAATATGTCTCCGTTAGATATCTACGCCCACCTCCAAACTGAAAGAATTTTAATTCAAAAGTTATCTTAAGATTGTTTGAACTCAATAGAGGTAACGCAATTGTTAGGGAGAGCATAACGCTTTGGTGAGAAACGATTGATTTATCAAGCTAAATAATACAGGTCTTTGTTTGGCTTTTGACCAACTAATTAACCATGGAGGTAATTGCTGTTGGCAAAAAATAACTATAGTACTTGAAGTTTTGTGGATTTCTTAAGTAAATAGTTTTGAAAATACGGTGTGGAAATTTGTGTGTGTTTGAATCACATCACACTCTGTTCTTTATATTTGTACATTTAGGATAGGTTTAACGTTTGCCATCATATGCCAATCACAAGACCATTTTTCGCACAACTCTGTTTCGGAATCGCTCATATTTTCAGCTGATATAATTTACTGTAGTGTGGAACCACTTATGCTCGTTTCTTGTTCGAGCTGGAAGTACCCCCACTAACGTAACCTGTGGTCTTGAGGTTGAACATATAACTGAGCAGTTGGGAGCGTTCCAATACTGAGCTCTGGTCATTACACTGTATCCGTTAATCTTCAATTGTATACAGTTGATTATCCTGCCTCAACCCTCGAAAACATCTTACAGAGGAGAAATAATTACAAAATGAATGCTTGCAATCCTGTATGATATTGGCCTCAGCCACGTATTAAATATTTCATTGCAAACTATACCCATTGTCCTCAAAGCAATGGGGATGCCAAATTGGCTCCTGTCCCTTTAATTCGACAAATATATAATACACACCTGCTAGTATACTTAAGAGTTAAACAACTGATGCATACTAGATTTAAAGATTGTCTATAACTGAAATCAAAATAACTGTTTTCCTCCAGCATGATTTGAATACCTTGGCTGTGCAGTGCCAAACAGATAGAATACTGCTAGAATTTTGTTATCTACTTTTTAAATCATGAACACAAATGCTGTGTGCTTAGCATCAACATATCATAACACAGATGTCTTGGTTCTTTAAAAGGATGATAAGGCACACTTTATTTACTTTTGTCCCCAAATATTGATATCATGTTTACCCATATTCGTTGATACCATTAAACATGAATGTTTCGCTGACGTCACTGGCTTGTTTTAAATGAACTCTACTCAACTCCATATATCGTTTGTCTGTTTGTGTCTTCACCGATTCAAAAATAATAAGTGAGCGGTGCCATGTCATCTGCAATATGTGTTGCAGAACATTCCATTTGACCATGCTAACCTGATTCTATCACAGCGGTATTACAATCAGGTCTACATATCTACGCTGCGTTGTGTTGTCCTCGTAAAGATCGGACAATAACCTAAGAGCATGGGTTGGTTGTTCGATATATAACTGCCAACCACAGCATCGCTCCACATAACGTCAAATTCGTAATGGTTTTAAGATATATGTGATTCAACATCCTTGCCCAATCATGCAGGTAGTTTGGGCTGACTTATTTGATGTTCGTTTGTTTTGTTGGTTAACGTCGTTTATTTTACATTGCCGCTATCAAGTACAAAACGGAGAAAAACACTATTATAGATTTTTATGTATTTGTTGTTTACGCATTTTGTATCAACACTTATTGGCTTTTGCGTGGCAAGGATATACAGCTAGAGGTTACCGTATGTAACCGAAGAAAGACTCATTTATAGCCTGTCAACCCATCATATATATAAATTGTTTACTGAACTATATGCTTTATATGACGACAGCTTTCCATTTAGTATCTTTAAAAATACATACAAAATATTGAATAAAGATAATCAGACAGAAGTTCTTTTAGATAATTCGTCTCCCGTTGATAAAACAGGTAACTCTTCCAGCCATCATTTCCAACAGTTTGTGTAAGCACCAGAACCAGGTACTTGACTACTGTATATTAAGTCATTTAAGGGGCTGAACGAAGATTTAGTTATCAGTTGTTTTGGACAGGCATGTTTCTATTCTAGTTCTGTCAGTGTCAATCAGCCAGCCCACATGCCTCTCGACAGGCGTTTCTACAACGGTTCAAAGATTTCAAAGACATAACTTATAACCTCTTTATCGTGTCGGTGGTTAAACAACACTATGGTAAAAAAAGTTGTGCCTTAAAATCTAATAAAAATAATAAATTGTAGCCAGTCTTTTAATGTTCATACAATAAGATTACATGCGATACGGTAAATGCGTTAATACAAGGGCACTTCTCGCGTTGTTTTGTTGCTCATACTGTCAGGACTAATGGACAACACAAAACAGATCCAGTGTGGCATATTTGCTTTGCGTCTTAGAAGTGTTCGTTCCTGTCTTTCAACGTCTAAGTTACATTTAGTTTGTTTCTTCCATTGACTTAGTAAACCGTGAAATGAGCGAAATAATCTTAAGCATGGCTTAAAATCCCAATAACACTATTTTTGACATTCAGACCCGTGGTAGAGAACACACTATAGAACCATACAAATTTAACAAACCGTTGTTCATGATTTATTTAATTTAATAGTAAATTGTACAACAAAAACATCTATGAGAGATATATGATTTGTCAATGGCTTAATATTTGGCACGTTTTATGTAAAGAAAGAAAGTTTGTCCCCACCGGGATTCTAACTCGTGTTTTCGACAGGCAGGGACACCGTCCTAACCGTCTGATCTCCAGAGAGAGTCTTTATCCAGGTCAAGGCTGCGCATATAGTATAGACATTTACCTTAAACGTGTCGGTTTAAACCACTGGACGCGACATTCACATTTCCATTTTGTGGTAGCCTTGACTGGAGCACAGGTCCATTGGTTCGGCTTCCTCTATTACCTACATATATTCAAAGCCGAGGTCAGTTCGTCTAGAAATAATCTCCTTTTAATCTAACTGAGCCGGGATGATCTCTTTATCAAAGCCACTGGCGGTGCTGTACATAGTGGCGAAACAGGATACACCCTTTTGTTGGGATTAAAGCAGCAGGAAGTTATGACGATAAGAAGGTTGAAGAGTCGAACACATCTGGCCACAAGTAGACAAAAGTCTGTATATATGTAGTGAAAGATAAAAAATGTTGTAAACAACCAAACTATTGCAAATTCCAATACAAATTCGATGATTTACCCGACGAATGGACACGATTTTGGCTTGACATTCACTGGATTTAGTCAACAATTAAACAATATGCCAGCTCGATAAACACTCTTCCTGGTGTTCTGTTCCATTCCTGTTGTGCCTACCTGTCCAAACAATAGGTCCTTTTATGGATTTGAAATTAACAGGCTGGTTGCTCGAAGCTCTATTGAATTTAATCCTCTATTAAAGCGATGCTCCTTTCTGTAATAAAATGCATATAGGTGAAACGGGCATCATTTCTTGTGTTGGATTATACTCTCTAATTTTCAAACGGAGTTATTTCCATTTTATTATTGAATCTTAAACATTGGATATTGCTTAAACTACAGTTAAAGTCATCCACGCGACCATGTCTTGCTACTTTAATGACTAAACAGAAGAGCTCCACAAATACTGACCAATCAAATATCTTTCTTGTCACACTAGGGGCCTATGTCACGAGACCAATATAATCGACTGTTTTTAGTAGGGTTTACCTTTGACAGTTCCCACATGTTGTAACTCACTTTATACTCAGCGACAGTGTTCAATCATTCGTGTATCAAATAGCTATGCTAGCCAGTTTTCAACTGCACATCTACAATTCAACAGAGCAAAAGCGTATTGCTTTCTGCAAGATTTTCAAATCGGTTAAAATTCACAATGATGTAATGTTTTATTAACCCGAAACACAAGAGTGTAAGTCGCGTGACGTCATGAACAGGGCTGATCATGCACAGAATGACAGCTACCAGTGGTCGTAGGTAGGTATATGTTTGTTACTCTCATTTGATTTTTCTAAAACTAAGAAACGAGAAGTTGATACCATATTTAAGTATGTTAAATGGCAACCTTTCAAGGGATAAAGGTGTCATCGCAGCCAGGAGCATCGCTTTATTGCCCGTTCAAAAGGCTACATTTAAACCAGCTTGACTCCAAAAGCGGTTTAACTTTGACCATGTGAACGCACATGTGTGTTTACATTTCCTCAAAAAGAAATTTCTTGAAACGACTGGTATATTTAATGTTCGATTTAGATCAGCATGTTGTTAAAATACCTGGTCTTAGTAGAACTCTCAATGTCGTCACATTGGTGAGTTCAAACAGGAATGGGTTGAATCTATTTCTACGTCATCATAAATCATTTATATAAAACATTTGTCCCATTTGGCATAATACAAATATGTAACGTGTTTACCTAGCAAGTTAACTGTGTGTTTTTCAAAATTGAAAAGCTGCAAATCATCGGTCACCTATTGAGACTGGTTGGTGGGAATATGTCCCAAAATAGAATCTACATGTATCAAATTTCATAGCTGTTGGAAATGGAGTGCGTTACCGCCTTGCATATCTATATTCCTCGATACTATTTAACTTCTGTCCAGAAGCTGGGCGATTTAATGTCCTATAATCATAACCCAAGGTTGATCAAAGATGTGAAAAGGCTTATTTGTAAGCATTTTCGCTGTGACATCAAATGGGATTAAATATATAGTTTCAGAACTTTAGTTCTCAATCCTTGTAAAAAAACAAGTTTATGTTTATTTGTATTGAATGATTTGTATCCTCATTTTTCAATTTTTATTTTTTTATAATTTTATTTTATTTGAGTAAAAATAATCATAGCAGCATTACAAATTTTGTCCTAAACAATACCTCTTTTTTGGGACTATTGCTTTAGCAAGACCCATTATATAGCTTCCAATGTTTGAGAAAATTTACTAATTTTTAACTAAATACGCCGAACTACATCAAAACAAATTGTAGCTGAATTGTATACCTAAGTCTGAACCAGAGTATCGTACCTAAACGGTCAAATGTCTTAATAAAGGATGATTAAGCGTTTGAGATGCAAAAATAGTGAATCGTGAGAGGGTTATTATCGCTTGTCAAGTTGGTTAGTCCAGTTTCCCTGTTAATGCCAACCCAGAAATCGTGTTAAAGACACCCTCCTCGAGAGCCTCAGCATGACCTACTTAACAGTGTCTGGTGTATCTGTCTGAAAATGGATGCTTTTTTGTAGACGGAGCGAATATCAACCCAAAGTTGACCCCTCTAGAACAGTAAAAAACAAAATCAACAAATTCTCCCGTTTTTTAACTTTAGGCCACAAGGATTGCCGCTCACTACATCAACAACGTAACGTGATCTGTTGCTTCATATCTG
This sequence comes from Mopalia swanii, assembly GCA_030265315.1. Classification (NCBI taxonomy): domain Eukaryota; kingdom Metazoa; phylum Mollusca; class Polyplacophora; order Chitonida; family Mopaliidae; genus Mopalia; species Mopalia swanii. Next base: position 1,834 of record JARDVA010466900.1, on the reverse strand, counting down.
CAAAAAACGAAATAAAAACGTTTAAAATCGTCTGAAGTTAGACTAATTAGCGGAATTGTAACTAGTAAGTGAAAAATGTAATTGATAAACAATATTTAACGTTTTTTCCTCGGAAATTTAAGCTTAAATATGATATCGTCAATACTACATGTATTTGCTATAGGCTGTGTACTATAAGATAGGCTAACGTGACGTATCGCATCTCGGGCTTGCCTTATAAATAAGACCTATACTTGGGTGAAACATGAAGGTTTTATTTACAAGGCCAAGATAGGGCCGTCTTGTATATTTTCAAACTGGAAAATATAGAAGTCAACAATTAATGTGTAGAGACTACTATAGGTGAAATTCCTCTGTTTTGGCTGGGAATACAATATACATTGTAATCCCCGGTTTTCAGGCTGGCTTTTTCTAAGATTTCTGTTTACACCTGTCTGTGACAACGCCCGCTATTTAAAATTTATTTAATACACACACACTGATTCGGTACTGTGAATAGCGTGTATTTGACCTCGATCGGGAGTTATGAGTGTTATAGTGTAGGAGCCCCATGAAGAGAGAACAAAGAAATTCAACTGTTAATCGAAACAAGCAGTGTATTTAACCAAAGGGCCTCCCTCAGCATTGCGTCATTTGTGCACCTGTTCTGTTATAATCGGCTGATTTTAAAGAAACATATACATATATTGGAAAAAATGGTTTGGCACCTTTTTCCACATCTTAACGGCGGTAAAATAATAAGGGTTTAATAGGAAATCGAACTGGTATTAAGTCCACTTCGAAATGGCTAAGAAACTCTTCCACAGATATTCGCATAGCCATCATGTAATGAAGTATATTTATCTTAACAATTTCTCCAAGTCCATATGACTTAAAACGTCGCCGTCTGTATCAAACAGGACTGTGACAAAACGCAATCCAGCTATATAACAGTTCTTATAATAAATGGTGTTGTTTCTCATCAGAATGTCATCATTAAACCATATAGAGATTCTGAGTGCCTCGTTTAAAGTTCGAGGTTTAATGGTAGTCATAAACTCTTCCCATATATTAAACACCTCGTTCCAAAATACATTTGTAATTATGTGGCTCAGCTGTTTGAATTTTCGAGGGCCGCAATATTCTAAGCCATAGTCTATTCCAAGAATCTCATCTATTATGGGTTTACTTGGAATCGGCTTACGGATCAGGCGAAGTCTCCAATGTTAGTCATACTAACACCTCCTTTCTCATAGCATTGTGAGAATAGATTACCTTTAACTTTGTCACACACCCCCACCCTATAAACTTGTATATAGTTTTTTTTTTAATTTAGAAAAATGTTTTGCTGTTGGATTTGGCAGTGCAAACAGTAAATTATTTAACTTAGGGAGGGCCAGAGTTTTCACCAGTGACTCTGCCAAGTGCTGTCAATGATCTTTTTGACCAGCTGCTAAGTAAATGCTGTATTTCCTTTAGTTTCTCCACATAATTTATATCCAAAATATCGTTTAACTCCTCACTAAATATAATACCCAACATTTTAAACGGACCATTTGTACAGTCCAACTAATACTTTTCAAGCGATTTATCAGGTGGCTTTTTTTACCAGCTATTGACTAATTTTATATTCAGTATAACCTATTGGTATGCCCTTTAGAGTCTCGTTTTCCCTAATCATAAGAGCTAGGACTTCGGCGCATAGGATAAAAAAGCCCCTTTCTATTCGTATCGGTTCTGATAGGAAGCCTAATTGTTGTATGCGTGACGATATATTGTTATTTATCATATACCTATGAGTCTCACCACACAGATACAGAGGCATCGTATATTTATCCGTATCAGATGGTTCATA
>JARDVA010466790.1:4518-15382 GCA_030265315.1 Mopalia swanii | reverse complement strand
GCCGTGACCACCCTGCCTTGGCCCGCCGTGAGTCCGGATTTGAATCCGATAGAGCACATTTGGGACATGATTGGCCGTAGGATTCTATCCCTAGAGCCTCCTCTACAAAATCTGCAGGAATTGGAAGCAACATTACATCGTGAGTGTCGGCAGTTAACCCTTGGGCAGGTCCAACGTCTGACTTGAAGGATGAGACGCAGGTTGGAAGCTGTCATCCGAACTCGTGGAGGCTACACGCGCTATTGAACTTTTGCTCTTGAGATGCCTTCCACACATTTAAAGTGACATTTTTACATAAACATGTACACGTTATAAAGCCAGATGAATTCTCAAGTTCCATACTTAAAAACCACATTGTTTCGTGTGGAAATACACCTTTAATTGTGTGACGATATATCCTGATTAAATCATAAATTTCAATGAGGCTTGTGGTGTTCTCTTATTGTCAGAATGTTGCCCTAACTGATTACAATGGTTGCTGAGATATCAGTGTGCCAGTAACCTCACAACACCAGCGCTTTCATTTGTCCGTGTAGAATTTCCCGGGGGTGCTTAACTTTTTTCTTTGTGTATATATTCTCGCTGACACCGATTGTCTGTAGAAAAGTAGGGCAATGTACATTAGCAAAATATTGAGAAATTTGCTAGGTAAATTTCACGAGCGAGTTTTCATCGTTTGCTAATATATGGTGAGTTTCAGATTGAGTATAAAGTCTTCCAGAATATTGAAAAAGTCTGTAAACTCGATATCTCATGTGAAGAGACAAATGTAGTTAAGAGATGAGAACAGAGCTCGTTGAATAGCTATAATACAGAGCTAAGGCGTTCCCACAATTTGTCTGTCATTAATAATGAACTTGTTCGTCAAATAGAGCTATATGATCGCCATAGCTCTATGAATAATATATTCCATGTCTAAATGCAGTTGGAATCAGTTTTTATAGAAGTGTGATAATTCTACATGATAAACGGAGCAGTTGTTGCTTATCATAATGTGCATGAAATTGGTTAATTGTATCAGCCAAGTTCGTATTCTGTCTTCTCCCTAGTTAGGAGAGAGTAATGAATGTAGTGTCCCAACCTTTTCGTTGTAGGGTCGCATTGATATGTGACCGATGGCCAGCCAGGGTATGCCAATCACGGCGGTAAATGAAGGTAAACCGGGTGCACAGATTTCACTATGGCTTCGAGTTAGTGTATTTATGATTTGAAATACAGACTAGGCTTCTCCATAGATATATGAAAGAGATGCATTTCTTTGCTTTTCGATATTTGGTTTTGCATTTTGCATACAATGTTGTCGACCAATTGTTTGGTCTATGCAGACAGTGAACGTCAGCTTTCCTGTATCAATAACATTATACAGCGGGCTGCGTTTCGACCATGTAGACTACACGGCTCTGATTACTGGTATTGTTATTTTGTCTGCTTGGTGATAGTAAACTCCAATTCTTTGGGGTTAAGTTGATAAAAGGTGTTCTCACCAGCTGCGGTGCTACTTCTGTGTGCGTGATTATGTTTTTCTCTGATAGATATCATTTTGTCACATGTATATTAAGTTGTATTTTCTGCAAGTGATGGTTTACACAAATTTTATATCCAGTGTATTTCGCATTAGTTTCTCCGCTCGACAAAACGACTGCAGTCTCGTTTTCCTCTCATAAGACTTAAGTCTTATCAAAGGCGTCGTGATTACATACACGGAGACGCGACAAAATGCAATCCTTTGCATAAAGGAAAATGTCTTTCTCGTCATGGACGGCGTTGGACAGTATTTGGATAGACTGCATGGCAGACTTTATTTCCGAGTTCCATCTTCGTTTGGGAGAAGTGGATATGCATTCATGGACTCTCTGTTTTTGGCTTTCGCCGCCGAAGTAAACTTTCTGTGTGACTTTATATGCCAGTAGAGACTTACACCGTGTCATCTATTTAACGAGTTGTCCCATGAGATTTACTACTTCATGTTATATATGTAATAGTTTCTATGGTAAAAACACAGTGTTTGTGTATAGTTTTCGTTTGACATTTACCTACCTGCTTACACTTCTCCGTTCAAGTATTCTAACGTATACACGACCGGTCGTCGAGACTGGGGTTGTTTAATTAGAAATAGTTCTGTATACCAATTCGGTGAATAGGCCTTTTCAAACATGCTTTTGACTTTACTGATGCGGACTTGATCCCCCATCTGAAACGGAACTCGCTTCGGGGGTGGTCCAATTGCCCCAAACAAACGCTGGCGGATGACGTCTTGCTGATCCAAGTTACCTGGGTTGGGGCTCCCCAATACTGCAGTGATAGGTATTGTTGTGCCCCTCCACCAAGCCCTGAACGGCATTGATGTAGGGTCGTGTATCGGTCTCTGTAAAAAAAATTGTAAATCCGTCCTTTGAACGTACGATTAAACCGCTCGACCACCGAGACTTGCGTTTCGTTCAATGTGTGAAAATACAACACTTAATTTGGTTGAAAAAATTGTTGAAAACTTTTATGGAGAAAGTCCGCCTCTTCGTCCGTTTGTAAAATACAGCGGTTGGCGCCGCGTGTCAAAGATCCGTTTTAGTGCAGATCGGTATGACCCAAGCGTATTTAGAGAAGATGTCGATACAGTATTGGAAATAGCGGTGACCGCCGCTGTCTTTGACCATACAAGCTTTGCATGTCCACCAAATCAGCTCGCCATTTACTGTCTACACCGCCAATGATCAACCGATTCCGTCGAAAGTGCCATCGGGCATATCGGTGTAACTTGTAGGTGGGCTGTCCTGTCAACCCGCCACCATCTGAGCTTTTGACAAATTTTTGTTGTTGCGTTTGTTTGATGTTCATGTACTAGGGGTTCAGTCACGACGACACGCCTTAAGCTGCCATAACAAAGTTAACTTAACGACCACACAGCGCCCAAAGCATCACGAGAATTAAGTCGCTCATACCGTAGCAGAACGCCACAGAACGGTGTTGTGACGCTGCACAGCGCCGCAAAACGCCGCACGGCGCCGCAAAACGCCGCACGAAGCTGCAGAACGCGCCGCGCGAACGGATATGCAGGCGATCGGGCGGATGGGTAGATTGGCAGACGAGTATGTGACCAAATGGCAAGGACAGCCCATACCACTTTGAGCCGCCCCTGCGAAATGGGATGCGGCAGTAAAAAGAAACAAGGATCCCCGTCCGAGAGGAAAGGCTGTCACATACACCGCACGACATCCATGTTAGCACCTGCGCAGTCCACGCATGCGCAAGGTCGGATACTCACCCGCATTCCCATGGGTCCACATACCATTCCGATTGTGCACCTCTCAATCATTTTTTGTGACACAACATCCAACCATGACCACTCCAATGTTTGCTCCCCACAGCACCCCACAGCACCTCCCGTCACATCTCGGCAACGCTTCCAAGGGAAGACACCCACACCACCCCATGACAGCACAAGGGCCAACCCTTCTTCATTCAGTCGTGCGCTGTTACCCATCCGCTTCGTACTACATTATATGTAATAACCCTTCCTACTGACGTAATAACAAATGGTAGCCAAAATGCCCGAATGTACATAGCAGCGCAACAAACCATCATCGGAAGACACGCCTTCGTCCTAACTCACACAACCCTAAAAGCCGTCCTGTCCCCTTTCAGGTTATCAAGTCCAGTGCCAGTTGGAAAAATAAATCGTGGCATTCAGCCTCTCTCCCATTGTTACCTTGCTATAGCTGCTATAGACGATAAAATCTGAGTTAACTCGAGTCCACAACAGCTACTTTCGATTTCTTCTCCTTACCCCACCCAATCAGATTGGAGCTTTCTTAGAAAAAGGCGGTACAAACACAATATGACAAGTAGGCTATAAACGTTCTATACATACTGGATTGTACTCCCATTAACGAGTTTTGACATCATCACAGACACGAAAATTGACATTGGCGCCACGCTTGTTTGTTGTAGAGGTTCTGATTGGCTGCTTATCCTGCAATAGTCCAATAACCAGGTTTTTGCCTCAAATTACATCAAGGGATAGTATATAATGCGGGAGTCTCATTTGACCATTACAATAGGGGACACTTCCGTTCAGACATGCTGTAAGTGTGTGTCCGCCATGCTGGTGATGTGTAGCAGGCGAGATCCCTCCTCATATCGTTGTTGTGGCCCAACAACACCATCATGTCAAATCTCGCCACTTCTCCTCAACTCTCACGAGAATCCACCGCGCGCAAAGCATCACGGAAAGACACCTTCACTACCCCATGACAGCGGTAGAGTCAACCCTCCCTAAGTAGAAGGGCCAGGGCGGTGAAGCGCTCTCTCTTTTTGAGCCGCAGCGGCTCCCAGAGGTATTTCCGGGTGCATGTGTGTTGTTTTTATCACCCAAAAATATGTCCACTATGGTGGGAAACAACACACCTAACACGACACTGTTAATAGCATAAGGTCCACGTAAGACCACAACTAGACTGACAGAGAGGGGCGCCACCCCCCGTTCGGCGCCCCCAGCCAAAGACTATAGCAATATCATTAGCACATGCCACAAACTCTAGATAAACATAGTATGTGCAGCACGCTCATTCCAGCCAACGTATTGACATAACGACTCTATCTAGGTCACGTGCCTTTTTTATTGGATACAGATGAATGAGTTGGTCGTTGAGGTATTTATAGCCTAGGCGTTAATGTTATATCCTGGTTTACATTGTATATATACAAATTTGTGTTACACATGGTGGCCTATATTCAACCTGGTATTGCATAATCAGTTAATTCGTTAAAATTGAGAGAAATAGACACTTTTCTGTGTTTTAAAGTCGCTACAGGTATGGTTTCAGTTATGGGGTAACAATCACCATGTTATGGGCGTAATGCTTTTTAAAAAAATACGACCAAAACTATGTATAGAGATTTCATATCTCGGTTCGTTTCGTGGTCTAGTGCATAGAGCTGCCAGACAGTGTAAACTAACGAGGTGGGAAGCTGGTAGCTTGAACCCAATTGCTTCCTACTGAGTTATGTTTCACTGCTAGTGGTCTTCAATCAATCTCCTGTCCACATTTCAATTTCGTCGTTGGAGAGAGATTCCCGTATGAAGGGTGACGATTCCCGTGGCAGCTGAAGGGCACACCAGTTTCTATCGCGCGTTAGGGGCTGTTAGCATTAGTTGGGTTGTTCTCTAATGTGAGAGAGAAACTGGGGACTACAGAACGAACCTTTTTTTTTTCACAATTCTTTTTTTTACAATTTTTTGCAATTTTTTATTTTTATTTTTTTTTACAATTTTTTTTTTTCACAATTCCCCCACTCAAAAACGTAACACTCGGGTAGTTTCTGACCACCAAGTAAGCCCTGTTGCTCGACCTACGGGCGTCTGATGATGACCAGCTTCACGATAGCGGAAGAAGTAGTAGTATAGGGAAGGGAGGTTCTGGCACACTTTTTCCTGGGACCCTCCCCACCCCCTCAGGAGGGTCCCAGCATACATATATAACTGCCCCCGGAAGTAATGTAAGCTAAACGAGGGCCTCGGGGGGAAAACTACCTTAACGCCCTAGGAAAAACCTGAGGAGTGGCCTATGACTAGTTACTTGTAGATACAGAGATAACAGCCGAAATCAACAAGTAATTGTCGGTGATTCTCTGGGCGTTGCGTCGTAACAAACAGAATAGCTTCTTCTCGCCGCTGTTGGATCAACGTATTTTTTTCTTGGTCACTCGCCGCGTTCTTTTTCTGTCTTATCCGTTCCTTCTCTTGGTCGTACTTCACTTTCTCAGATAATATGAGGCTAAAGTCTTCGGCAGATATAGTGTCGTCCTGCAAGGCCTTGGAGATGTGGTCCGATAGTATGTTCAGTTTTGATTCGGCAAGGACTCGAATCTCGTTATGCTTTTTAGCCTTTGTTCGGAGGCAGCGAGCTACAAATTTGTTCATGACGGCAGCCAACCCACAGACGCTTGCAGCAGCTTCTAAACCGACCACCACCGGCGCCGCAATAACTGTAGAGAGGAGACCAATCCCCGACGCGCCCAGCCCCAGGCCGGTGGCGGCGAGAGCTGTCTCAACGCCACCACAGGCGTTCTCCCCACGGTGGTACTTCTTGTAAAGGGAGGCTCTGATCTCTCTTTACTTCTTCGGGCAATGCTCTATATCGCTTATAAGCTGGAGCCGGTGACTCATAGTCTGACGTATCAGGTTCATCAAGCATGAGATAGAGACCCATGATAGCTAGGTTATAGGATTACCAATGTCCTGAAATAAGAACTTGTCAAGCTATGGGTGTTGTAATATAGACGACTAAGTTTAATTGGGCCAAGATGCAGAGTTGCAAGCGACAGCCCGCTTTTTGCTATCTGGTGGGTGACGCCCGACAGGCTTAATTGCACGATTGGCTCCAACGGTCCGTCGGGTAAGCGAATGTAGATGTGCACAAGTTTGTTTCAGGCCTTCGTGACCCATTTCAATTTAACGTTATCGATGAGAGGGACAAAGTCGTCTGGGCGATCTCTAAGGACGGCTTCGATAAAAAAAGAGCCACCTGACACAACAAGACGAGAACCGGACTCAGTGGTGAGGTTTAATGTGTCAGAACGGACCCCTTTCGTTCCATGCACATAGTCCTCGACTATGAAGTTTTTCTTGCGCCCCGGGACATAGGTAGACAATAGATGGCCCTTATTCTGTATCTTTTTGACGGCGTGGGCTTTTCCCAAATACAACTAAGACAGGACAGGTTTTATCTCCAGGAAACAGCCGCACAGCACATTGGTGGTATCAACCTCTGATTTCCACTCTCTGCCGGTATAGCGGAGCTTGTAATCTCGATTGGCGACAAGACAGTGACATTGTTTTAGTCCCCAAATCTTAGAGGAGCCTTCTGCTGGGGTGCAGGCACTTCAACACGCTTGTATACTCCACCAGACAGTTGGAAGGCATACTGTTCTCTGTTCTGTTCCAGCCTCCCCAAACCCCTCAGTGTCTCCCAGGTCTGGAAGGCCAGCTTATGAACAGGGTTTTGCACCGACGGTCCCAGGCCCTCCAACATCTGTCATGTTCCTATATAACGCGTAGACGCAACACCGCACTCAAGTAGTTGGTATCTACGCTACCCTCTCGTTCGTCTCACACTTTGACAGTCGTTTGGGGAATAAGATCTGTAGCCAGTTGTTTATACTGTAAGGTTGGAAAGGAGACTGTCCGGCCGCCGTCACACCGCTCGTTCTCTACTGACATGGGGCGCAATAAAGTGCTTGGAGCACCATTGTTCAAGTTATTTGAAGTGCTCAGCTCGCCCAGGTGAACAAACAGTTCGCGGTGGATCGTCAACTTGTGACTATATTCGGCTAGTCGAGCTTCGCCAGCAGGAAACTCTAGCGCTGTGGCAGCAGGCTTACCTCTTGGTGCTCTCTAGCGCAGCACGAATCCTACTGTCGACCTGAGCCCTTGGAAAGCGTCATTTTGAAGGTAGTGGGGGTGATCTTCAGGCGCCCGGTCGGCGAATCCAATTTTAACGAGGCTCCATGGGGCTGGAATATACTGTCCACCAGTTCACATACGTTGTAATAACCGTCGGGTATTATGATCCTCTTACGACCGCGTTTGTCCTCCAATTCTAAGGAGTTGTTTCCTAGCTCGCTGCTAATGTTATACCACAGCGGGCTGTAAGTGAGCGCGCAAAAGGCGATCTTAAATACACCCTTCTCGTTTTCAATACACATAGGAAGGCTAATGGCCTGCCCATTTAGAATGTTGGTCAATGATAGATACATCATGCACAACACAAAGGATATCCAGCCGTTTACCTTCAACAAGCAAGCGAAATATGCAGCGATCGCAGGACCCCGGAGCGAGTTAACGTCTAACGACCTGATATAGCCCACAGTCCAGGTCACCAATTCAGACTCCTTTCAAGCCACATTCCCGTACGTGTTTCAGAAGTACGTGCTGCCGAAAGTGTCGAGTAATCAATTCATACAGGTGTGGTACAGCAACCCTATGCAGTGGTGGCAGGACCAGCTCAATTTCGCTTCGTGGTGCGCCACCACAGGCTGCGGTGTATCCGGGAAAGATCACCTTTCGGCCCCGGACCCACAAATCGCGCCCTGTATCGCCTTCATGTCTACTACCAGATCCGACGGATCCTGGCGGAGATACAGGCGCCCCTCCCCCAAGACCAAGCCTGGGAAGCACGTAACAACTCGTACAACAGAAGAGCATATAAACGAATTTGCAGCGAGATGGGTGTGTCTCCTAATACAGGCTGGTGGCGGAATGGGGTTAACAAGGGCTTTGGGAAGGCGTACTCATATTGGACCACCCAGGGGTACCACGTGACGGGCAGGGAACCCCGTGCAGGGTATTACGACGGATGCCACATGTCGACGGATGCCACGTCGATTTCATCCAGCAGGATAAAGATTCTGGCTGTACCACCTTTATCACGGACAAGTCGCAGGGATTTAAACATCCCGGCGTCGAGAGGCTAAACGACAGCATCTGAACCTATGTCTGGGCGATTCTAGGGGCTCAGGCTCAGACAAGGACACGTGTGATTCGGGAAGGCTCCGCGTTTGATGCGCAAAAGGAGTTTCTCGCGGACGTCGGAGACACCATATCGTCTCCTGTAGACCTTCCGTCAGCGACCAAGCGTTGTCAAGACGTGCTGCGCTACGTGGGCTCCCAGGTGGATTTCGTTTTTTGGATTGGGCTGTACATGGCACCGAGCGATAATCTTCTCCGCATAGGCCAAGTGGGGTGATTGTGTTCAATTTTAATGGCTCGCCCGAGGCTTTGATCAGGTTGACCTTGGGATATGACAATCTCCCGCCAGCGTCGATTGTAAATTTAGTTGTATCGCGTCCAACGGATGGGTTATCTCTTTCTGCTCGGCCATGGCCCTGTAGTGGTCATCCACGGCTACTTTCAACAGTTCTTGCTGCAACGCAACTGTGCCGCATAGATAGACGCCTTAGGCCAGATGACATCGTCATTTCTATCATCGTCGGCGCCCGTGTCATCCACGTCGTTATCATTAAATGTGGGGTTGTCAAAGTTGGCCATGGTTGGCATTTCTATTGAACAGGTAGATAGCCCCCTCTAATACAGCCAAATAATGGCAACTGAGAATTACGGACGCCGACTCAACCCTCAACGGAGATTACGCGACCCGCTCGGGGTTAAAGGCCAGAGGCAGACTGTCGTGGTGACGAACAACCCTAGCAGTATCGACCAGAACCAACAGCTCCTCGTTCGGTTTTCAAATCTCGGCCAGCACGATGTCCTCGTCCCGGGATTTGCTAAAAGGGGCTTACAATGGCGTGTTTCAACATATCATTATACTATGTCCCACTGTACGACACAACAAGACTTATCGGCAGCGCCCCTGGATCCGGTCGGACCCTGTGATCTACGTTCTGGACGCCGGCGAACGCCCCCAAGATTGGCTTCGGCTCTTTTACAAGCTGTTCTAGGGCGAATCCGGACTCTATATCATCGATGACTGCTCGGCCAAGAAAGCGGTAACACAAAAGAAAGACACGCTGTCTGAGCTGGCCTTCTCTGGTCGCTACGCCGAGCAAAGCGTCTGGCTCGTCACCCAGAAGTACAACTCCGTCCTCAAGGATCTACGTGAGCAGACGCGCTGGGTCGCGTTGTTCCACTGCAAGGTCCGAGACTCCTTCGAGGAGTGCTTCCGGGAAACGACGTGATCCCTACGCGGGAAGAGCGATGGAGGGTGGGTTAGCTGCTGGCACGGACGAAACACACCAAGCTCCTGCTGAAGACTGATCAGCAGACTGCTTACATGGTATGTGGTGGAGCTTCTTCCGCTTAGCTTCTTGCTTAGCCACGCTAGCATTTGGCTTAGCACATTTTTGTGGTGCGTAGTGGACCGTTTCCTTAAATAAACAACGCAGGGTGGGTTTCTGGAAGCCTTACGTGTTTACCAGTGTTTACTGTCCAGCAAGATTATTTCGGATACTCGGCTTCCAGAATTCCGCCGGTGCTTAGCCTCTTGTTTAGCCCCAGACATCATCGACTCAGACGTTGCAGGTGGCGGGCGGCTCCACAAGCACGACCTCTGTCTCGGAGGGGATGGAGATGCCCATGAGGCGCAGACGGAGTTCATGTTCACAATGCCGTTGAAGACCGAGTTCGAGCTGGGCATGTGGACGTTGTGGGCCATCACAGGAGCTCATAGGTACTCTTGCCGGTTTTAGCGTGGCGGTGGCTCTTTGTGTAGTCGACGAACGTCGCCTTCTTGGGCATGCCCGTGTCCTTGTCGAACTTCATGTTCGTGCGGCTTATCGGGTTCGCCAGCTCTGCGCCGGGGTTCGTCTTGGCCTCCATTGACACGTGGGTGTGGACAACTGGGATGATCTTGGTGCTGGGCACGACGATCGCGCCAGCGGTGTAGTCCTTGCGGCTGACGTCCCGATGGATGATGCTGTCATCCATCTCAATCGAGAAGACCGTCGAGACTTGTTGATTGGCAGCCAAGGCAGACTCACACTTGATGAGTTCGGAACAGTTAAAGATTACTTTGCTTGCCATAGTTCTCGTTTTTCGTCCTGGTTCGTGTCTTGGCGGGTAATACACCAAGGGCGCTCGTGTCTAATAGGGTCTTGCTCCGTCGAGCAAAAGGTCGACATCGACACCTTGGAATGGAAGCACGCCGAGGGCACCAAAGCAGTTTCGTATTGGACGATGGCATTGACAACTTGCTTGATTAGATGTATGGCGGCAAACACAAACAGCCTGTGCATGACATGCCGACAGTGGAGTCATCAGACAAAGTTGCGCTTGCCTCGATGCGCCGCGCGAGGCTCGTCACACTGGCCGCGGGAGGTAAGGCTGGAAACTATCTTGGGGGGGGGGGGGGGG
>JARDVA010466569.1:0-10574 GCA_030265315.1 Mopalia swanii | reverse complement strand
CTAGCACGTCCCCATTTGAGCCATATAACAGTATGGCGTTAAACATCAATCAAACTGACATTACACCAATCGTATAATAGACCACCTTCTAGTTATGACCACGTTTTCGCTGACAAAGTAATGCTACATGTAGAACACACTTAGACATTGACATTAACGCGTAACCCTGGAAATGTTTAACAAAAGGTCAGCAGAAAAACCTGAAAACCATAGGGATATTTTAGGCCTTTGGAGTAGCTCTGTACGATATGATTTTCCTGAGAAATGGCTGTTCGAAGTTTGAATTTACTCCCATCAGAGTTACCTACGATCAATCGCGGACAAAAATATTACTCTGCATGAAACAAAGCTGTTGGTTATGGGGCACAAACCTGGAGGTTGAAAGAGAAGGCTGCAGTCAATTGTCTTTTGTTATTTTACTCTTTCTTAAACTCAGATTTCAACCCACACTGCGACACTGTCTGTAGGCCTAACTGCTCGAGACTGCATGATGTTTTAAAAATCTCTATGGAATCATAAAGTTTTCTAAATCCTAAAGGATTTCCCTATTATCCTATATGATTTCATTATATTTCTATAGGATTCTATATAGGATTTTTCTGTAAGGGTGTGCTTTCAACATTTCAGCGGTCAGAGGAAATACAAAAATAACATCAAAAGCTAAGATGTCGAACAAAACATGATGCCAACCATAACACCTTTATGCAATTATATATAATTCATATTAATTTAATAACACATAATTGGCCAGGAAGACTGGCGAATAGTTGAGGGACAATAAATCAATTACCTCCAGGTTAACAGTTTCATCTGTAGAACAGTCCGACTTCCCTTGAAGGGTACACCAGTCGGGAAGTTTGATAGAGGAACCTCTTCCATCCTCCACAGTACGGTTTGCTAGGTGGCTTGCCCGGTTCTTTTCTATAGTGAGAGCTAACTGGTCTGTGACGATCTGCACCGGCTCCTCTCCTGGTACCAGATACAGTCTCATCGCCTTTGCTACATCTTTAACTCCCCCGAGTATATCACCAACAACATCGTCAGCCTAAAGCACAACCAATTGCTTTTAATTGGATAACACAATGGTAAGATATATTATTACCACACATTCGAAGATATAACCGAAAAAGATTCAATCCAATAACAAGGTGCTAGAAATTCGTTGTTTTCAACATAAATCTAAAAGAACAACAGACATGGCGACAGATAATTTTTGACTCCATACTTACTTCATTAAACAGATTGAACAAAATATGTGTGAAGCTTTTGGGAAGTTAATATCGGCAGTTTCCTCGGAATATATATTGTTACTGACAGAGGTGACTATTTTTAATAGTTTACAAATAACAAAAGAAAGACAAACCGGCCAAAGTTCAGCAACCGTCCACCAAAGGCTACTAACGAAATGAATGCATGGTAATACCGCTATAAACATGATGATAGCCCAATACAAGTATTGTCCATCAAGGTACCTTGCCACAGTTAAATTTAAATCTACGTCTTTAAAAAATATTTTAAATAGATCGAAAGAATAAGGATTGCACTTGAGAGTCGATTGCATTCAAATTCGTTAAACTACTGTATTATATGACATTCAACAAGTTTACAATAATAAATCAACAGCAGACACAGCCTTACATGTACATGAATCTGTCGGCCAGAAACATGCCAACTCGTTGACTAGATTAAATTCCAGGCAGAAAATGGAATAGCCCTTGGGGTTGGTTGAGGTCATTACCATTTTGCGAAATGGCCCTTGGTATTTGGTTAAGGTCTATTTCACCAAATGTCGGACCTGGAGTCGGATACAACAGTTTTCCTATGATCTGGTGACTAACTTAAGCTAATGACAGAAAATGGGAAATACTCATCAATTTATAGTAATATATGTTATATGAAAGAAAAAACAATTCTATGTAACCGTTAAGCTTACAGTGTCTCGCTGTAGATTTTTGTTTGTGCCAAACGTCAGTTCTTCTCTACCCTCCACGGGGTCCAACGATGTGATTGCTACAAGGCATAAAATTACATTTTTTTAACTGATACTATGCCTTTTACAGAAATGCTTCAAAGTCGATTTTTAATTTTGTCTAACTAAAATATTTTCTTAAACGCCCAGAGAAATGACATATGCACTTATACATGTAAAAAAAAAATGACAAACAGATTGGTTAAAGGTATCTGACGATACAATGTTTGACTCAAGATTATATAAAGGACAATGATTTATTAAGATGATAAGTAAATATCAGAACTATCTACGTCAATCCGTCAAATGTTTTTACTGAAGGTGGACTGGATTAATTAACAAAACTAATTATAACTTACGATCATCGTTACTCTCTAGATTGGTATCGTACACATCCTGAGTTTCGGCTTCGGCCAAATCCGATATCAGCGGATCGTCATAATGGTATTTTGACGCCTGTATTTGAAATTGAACAAATTAAAATAATTGTAATGTTTCTCTAGGTAAAGAGACTTATAAAAACAATTCTTCAATGAAGATAACAGGTTGCGTCTCAAGATTTCATTAGCATGTGGTCTTTTCTGGTAGTTGTTTCTATCAGATATATCTATGGTTTGTGTTACCATCAAGGTTCGTGTTCTGTAAAGTGAAGTCCACATTATACTCACAACCAACAGTGTCCCGGCACCAGCTAGTATGTTAGTAGCTGCAGCAACAAGCTCTTCCTTCGTCGTCACTGGAGCTAGCTTAGACAAGGCGGTAGCGCAATCCACCAATACATTTTTCATGTCGGTCTGAAAAACATATCCAGGTTCCAAATTAATTTTTGGTCTAGATTATCAGCAGGAAGCTTCATAATCAAGCATCGAAATTTGGTTTATCGTTGCGGTTTAACTAAGTTTATAGTGAAATGATTAAGGACGCCGTTCATGCTATATGCCCAAATTACGATTCTTTTAATGAGAAAATAATACCCATGCACCATATTGAAGTCTCTCCTTGACGTCATTTGGTGTGCTATTTAACAATTATTGGCCAATCAATCAGCTGAAATAAGGCTTCAAATAAAATTCCCACTACTACACTAATAAGCATTTGTCAAAAAACGATTTGTGAATATTTTCGTAACGACTGAAGAAAGGCACATGCCAACATTATACCATCTTCCCGAGGCAAGGCGGAAAATAAGATCGTTGCATTAAGCCTGTCTTCCTTTCTTACCTTGCCTCCATAGGCGATAAAACACGAGTAAGCTAGAGTTGACAACAGCTACTTTCGGATGACCTCTCTTTACTTTACCCAATCAGATTGGCGCTTCTTAGTATAAGAAAGAGGCGGTCTAAACACAGGATGACAAGTAGGCTATATATACATGCACAATATTAGGCCCATTAACGAGTCCTGACGTCATCACAGACATGTCAATTGGCAGTGGCGCCACGTTTGTTTGTTGTAGACTTTGATGTGTAAACGCCTTTTTGATTGGCCTGCGTGTTTCTACCATAGTGCAATGAAATTTTTGCCACGTTTTCCCTTCGAATTACAGCAAGGGATAGTAATTTGGAAGTCTCCTCTTACACATACTGACCCTTGCACAGGAAGATGACATTATACAGGGGCGATTACCTGAGCTTGTCGAGACAGTTCATCGGGATATGCACCTAAAGTTGTCACTGTGCTAGCTTTGAGCGCCACGCTGGCAACGGTGGATGTTGTGACCTTCCCTATACCAGCTATCATCTGTGTCCTCAGCTATAAAACAAACAAAACAGAAACCGACTTATTTGCGTCATGTTTATACAAGTATATCTAAGAATTTTCGGAGACAAATGTCAAAATTCCACAACACTTTTAAAAAATTTGCATTGAGCTCAAATCCGTTCATGGCCATTCTTGAACGAGAAACATAAAAGTGGTGTGTATTTAAGTTAACGGAGCTACTATTGCAAACAAACAATTGTATACTATATTTAACATTAATTACGGTGTTATCAATAAAGCTCGTACACTTATACAAATAAGCCACGGAAAGGTGTAAAACTAGACCAATGATCAGGATAATAATGCACTCACTTTCGCTCTGTCGTTCTTTTCTTCAGCAGCAACACGTTCCTGTTCGGTGGTTGGCTAAAATACAATAAAGCTGATTGGAGGAAATAACTTTTTTAAAACGAATAATTTATATTGTAGGTTTTTTTTTATTAAGCTCGACTTACTTTGTTCTCATAACATGCATGGTTGCAACGGCAACATAAAGGAAATTAGATCAGCAAGCATTATATTTTTTTTTTGCATATTTTATTAATAAGCAGCGGCCATAAATCGTTGTTTGAAACGTGCTGACATTGTGTCCAAATATTAAACAAATAGTTTTCCTCCGTGTTGTTTGACCTTGGTATTCCGCTGCAGTGGTGAATTGCAATAGGAAATTCATTAACAAGTAGATGGAAAATAACTTTACCGACTCTTCGTGTGACTTGTTTACAGCCCCTGGACCATACCCCGTTGGCGTTTTCTTGGCAGAGACGGTGGTGTTGACATACTCTGTGGAAACAGATTGTACTATGCTTTTTAAAGTTTAAAGGCATTTAGGTTTGTCTATGGGCATATCTCTTTTGCGACTCACACTTACATAACTGAACTGCTTTTCGAAAAATTATCACGCGGATTTCAAATTAGGGAGTCATGCAAATGGGGTCAAAAGGTTAATTAACTCAAAACTTGCTGCGTGCTCATGGTATAATGCATGCTTATTCATGACGTTTTGTTCATGTGGAGTGCTCTTTCAACGGGAATCTACATGGAACAGGTCCAAACCATGCATGTTAGGTTAAAAGCATGCAAATTCATGCAAAGGATAAAGGGTTCAAATTTGGTAAGGTCATTAAAGCGGTAGGTTACTTATTGGATAAAATCGTTTTAAATTAGCGAAGGTTAGAACGTAAAATTATCATGCATCTTTAAACTGAAACCATGCATAATTTAAAAGGGGAGATAATTGACGGTCCCACCATATCATCATGTCATCAGTCAAACCAAATTACGATCTCATGCTAGCTTGAATCCAGATTTGGTTGCGTTCATTCACAGCACCATGTACTTGGATAAACTGTAGGCTCCAAATACAATATCTGAAACTTCGGAAATAAATGTTAGAACATTTTATAACAAAGGAAGAGGTTTAAAAACAAAAGTGGAGGGAAGCATGCAACAAGCACCTGACACGGACTCCTTACTGGCACTGTTGAGAGCTGACCCAATGCTCTGGAATGTATAACAGCTCTCGAGAAGATCCGCCTTGGCCACGGTAAGGGTGATGTCATCATTAGCCCCCGTCACCAGATCGTCCACCCAGTCTTTCAGGTTCACTGTGCTTGAAGGTTTTACCTAAAACAAAAAATTTACCGCGTAAATTATCATTGGTGGACCGATTTTCTTATTTCTAGATTGAGATTTGGATTAAGTATCTAAATAGTGGATGATTACGGCTAGAACTTGGGAAAATAAATGAGAATTGCTTATTTGTCTTGGCCTCCAGCCCTCCTTACTTAATAATGTTAATGAAAATTTTTGATCCAATAACAACAACACCTCTCAACTACCTGGACTCGATCGATGAGAACTGACGTGAATGCATTCAGTCCATCGTAGATGCGAGCTCTAACATCCATTTGGTAATCATCCCAATCGGGCCCAAGGGGTAACTGGACTTGTACTTCTCGGTCTTTTCCAAAAACCAGATGCCGTTCAGTTTGCTCGTCTTTGAAGGTAACTGTAATACACGGTCCAGTTTAAAAAGAGAGAGGTATTGCGTTATACAGCAGGTATAATTATACCCACGATAGTTGAAGATAGTATGTTATCGTATTTATCAAAACTGGTCATAATATCTATTAAACTGTTTGTTTCAATATATTTGTTCCTCTTGATTGTGAGGTCCATGAAGGAAACACGGGTATAATGTATCCAATAAGACGGGTGTCGTAAAATATTAGAAAAAGTAATACATTGATTTCAAATTGAATTACTTAAAAAATAGGAATTTAGTTAACCAACGAATTCAATAAAACAAGTATATAATTTTATTCGAGTTCATTATTCATTTTTTGACGGTGCACATTTATATTTACCAGAGGATGCACAAATATTTCGTACAAATGTTAAATCAACCATGGTAATCCAATCCGAACAATCGGTAAGTAAGTCGATAGTAACGTTTGGTATAAACGGCACACTGGTTATATAGCATACTGAGGGCTACATTTAACCACAGACATCCGGAAAGTTAGCACCCAAACCCTTTACCCTATTATCAATTTAAAAACAAATGGAATGGTCCATTTTCACCATAGGGTTCTTTTCACACATTTACACATTTGTTTTTGTTTCATATTTGGATGTTTGTTAAGTTTATTAAACAATGAAAAAAAACTACTTGCCAAAGAATTGGTATGTTGAGACGCCATCGATGTCCTGATAACCAGAGCATTCCAGTTTAGTGGAGGATGCCGAGAGTACCTCCCCAGAGTTCCCTGTCAGCGTACAGGACCCGTTCTCTGGCGGTGTGTTCACAACCAGGACTATCTGAGATTTACCCGGTTCACCACCGTCCTCCCACACAGACAGATCAATCCGAAATTTTGATACATTGCCGTATTTTTCGAATAAAGATTTGTTTACAGCTATTTCCGGCGAGCCTACTCCTGTAATGGTGAAGGGAAAACGAGGTGCCTATATGTTAATACCTTTGCGATAGAACTTTTTATGTGTGATTATAAAGACAATTCAGTCATATTCTAGCAGCATACAACTTATTCACTATGATGCCAAAGCAAATTGTCTCCGCCAAGCTATATCAGTTAAATGGGGCAGAGGTAAGGCGGGGAGAAAACCAAAAACTAAAAACAGCCTGAATAGACAGCCTCTAATTCACGTTACGAAACATGATGTTCTATTGATGTGTATAGCGTTCATAATCACGTTGTAACTCATATGCTGCAGTTTCCAATGTTTTATCGTTTTTGTTATATATAAGACATATATATATATATATGAGTTATATTTCGCATATCTGGCGATTACAGGTTATCTATTCAGGCTCCTTTAATGTTTTATTGCCTTCTCCTTTTAAGTGGGAATTGTTATAAACCGTATTGCGATACGTTAAACATTTGTCTTGCCAGACAACGCTTTCAAGCGCAGCTCCTAATGTCAAATAGTTAAAAAAAAAAAAAAAAAAAAAAGAAGGTTTTTATATAAGGACAATGAGTAAAAAGTAAACCTTGGTAAACCAATACCAGAGTCCGAGTTGTTCGAGTTATTCTGTACGTGTAACGATATATACTTAAAATAACACATCAAAATACATTATAACAGATACGATTAAAGTAGATTGTACAAGTAGTAGAACAGATGGTTAGGATAACACATTTTAGCACATCTTTATTTGTTTAAAAAACACATTGTGAACAAAAGAAAAGACTGCTAGAAGTATGTAAAAGGAGTTTGTGTTACACATACATGTACATCGATTCATGTGACTAAACTAGAAATGACACAATATTCGTATCATGCAAAATGATTACCACAAAGACACCTCAATAAATGTCAATCGATATTTAGCTTGCATGCAAATTGACCAGGGGAGCAAATATTTATAAAACAATCCCCATGAATTTTTGATGCATTAGCATTTCAGCACACTTTTAATGCTTTGGGAGTATAAGCTGTCATGTTTTACCCCATTGCACATAATTTAGGGGACGTTTGTTAATTAACATATCTTAACTAACATGAGTGGTCTCAAACACCTCAATATGTGTGCTTTCTACCTTTGTACTTTGTGTTATGTGTTTTTACAACAACATAGTTCCAAATTCCAGGAATAAAGCTATCATATCCGCTGGTTAGGGCTTGTTTGTTTGATTGGGGTTTAACACCATATTTAAGGTTATTACACTCAAATGACGCCGTGTCAGCCTAACGGTGAAGGAAACCACCACTCGACGCCACTGGCAACAGACAAAGACAAGACAGGACAAATACAGGACAATAACAGCACATTATACAAAGATATCACAAACAGATCGGCTTCTTGTTGTCCCTTCGCACTGAGAGCACCAGGGCAACAGGAAGCTCCCTTCCAGCCCTCCGCTGTCCTTCAGGAATTCATCTGTCCGGTGTGATTACGGGTTGATAAGAAATACATGAACTGTCGAAGATAAAACTATGCTCGTTTAAAGAAAAAATATATAACAATCCAATGGTAAATGTGTTATGAAGATATGGTATCAGTACAATATCGTCTATGAAAAAAAAATCACAACTTGTGATTCTAAAGTTTAAAACACACAACAAAGTTCTAAGTAATGTGATCATCAATATAGTCGTAAACAATAAATATGTAACGATCAAAGCCGCATGCAAGCAGATTAATGTAGCAATACAAGCGCTGTTCAAATGCAAATGGCGCCGCTATATACTCTTACCCTCGACTCCTGATAATAGAGCGCATGCGCAAAGAAGTCGATGAAGCAACGTCCACATGCGCATCACGCAAAGCGGTCAAAATCATGGAATGGAAGAAGCCGTAATTAATGAACTACAAAACTATGCTTAAGCATTACAGTATTAGCTGATATATTTGACAACTATGTAGTTTAGCCTAAGCAGCTCAATATATTTTGTAATAATTATATGTATCACACACAGTCTCTAAAACGACATTTCTATGTGTTTCATATCCACAGATTTTTGCCTGAAACTATTTCATAATAGGAATGCCACGCTTTCAAGTGTTGCAACCGAAAACATTTCTTTGACTGTATGAAATTTGAAATGTACATAATTTAAGTCATGCTTACTGTTAACTTTAGTCTTGCTGAATATTTCAACAGCCGATTTGTTTTGTCACTATTAAGAGTAAACACAATTCTTTACAAGTGTAAACATACACTAATTTGGTTAAAAAATGTTCTACTTGCTATTCCGATTAATTAATATTCTAATATATCACCCACCTGAGGTAAAGAACGCAAAGTCGGGGATGGGTTTAAACGGCCATCTATAGTCAAAAGAGAAGCCCTCCCATTTGTATTCCACGTTGTTCGAACACGCCCCCAAGCAGCGGCCTATCAGGGCCAGTCGAGCTGATGGATTCACTTTCTGTCCCCCTTCAATTTGTTGACACAGGTCGCTAGTTTTACACCTAAGAACAGAGGACAGTTCTCAGTGTCGCTAATGTATATTATATAGAGGCAATGACATCCAAATAGAATCGGGAAACAATGTTGAGTCAAAATGGAAAACCAAACTCACAAGCATTGTATATTTGATTAAACTTGTATACACATTTTCAGCTATTATCTATTGTAAAAGTAATTTCACCTTTCATCGTGTGGTTTTACCTATAGAAAAGCGTAAAAAAGTGACGGTTGATATCCAACTTACTCGATGACAATAGAGGGTACTGGCTGGTCAGTAACTTCCACTTGCAGAACGGCCTTCCCTTGGCGCGTGTCCTTGTGGACAACCACCGTAAACTCATAAGATTTGTTGGTGTCGAACTGATTTGTGTTAATAGAGATTGTTTTCTGGTCAAACCCGATATGTCCTGGGCCCTGTCTGAAGCAGCCTCCATGGTCAATGGTGTAGGCACTTGGATCAGTTAAGGGCAATGTAGCGAAAGACGTGTTGTAAGAGCCATCCTCAAGAGTTGGATAACCGCGATCGCCTATCTTCATACAAAACCAAACGTACTTGTCGAATACCTGTTCAGTAAATTGCATAGATTATTGAATAAAGCCTTTCCCTCACATATAAAGAATTGGTCGTGAAACAAATTTGCGATTAGATTTTGGTGGAGAACGAATGAAGGTGGAATAAATAATGTCTAGCTAAAGGAAATGGTTTATATATCAAACAATAGTATAATAACTATAGTATTACCTGTGGCAGTCCCTCGGCAACATCTGGGTCTATTGAATATGACCCCGGATCTAACGTCAACTCTGTGCCTATCTGCACCTTTACTGCGGTCATCCCTCCTTCGACCATGCTTATAAGGAGATCCGTTTTATCAACCATTACGTACGTATCCGCATATCCCGAGAACTTTGTGCTTGGGGGAATGAGATCTCCATTCATTTCCACTGTATACCGTACCTTATAAAGTCCATATTCCAAAAAGTTGGCAGACACGGCAAGCTCTGCTTTCTTGCTCGAATCCAACGAACTGACATCAATTTCTTTGATGATGTCATTAGTATTAGTATTAACAAGCCATACCTGCCATAACTTTGTGTTCTCCAGTGTCTTGGTACAGTTCAGATCAGTGGTTCCAATCACTCGGAATATTTGGCTACGTTTTACTATACGCGGATTGTTAAACTCAGGGTCTCTGTTTTCAATATCTATGGCCGGCGATCGACAAACAATATACGATACCGGGAACTCTAGTGTGGCAACAGTTGTAGACATAATATTAATAGCAGTGGCCGTTATAGTATAGGTACCTATTTTCCAATATGTATGATAAATTCGATTACTACTTCCGTATTGTCTCATGTATCGCGCCCCAATATAATTTGAAGGTGGATTACACATG
>JARDVA010466459.1:0-15398 GCA_030265315.1 Mopalia swanii | reverse complement strand
CTCTGTAGAAATGACTTATAGCCACTAATATTTTCTGTCCAACATGAAGAACAGATGGGTCAACAAACATTCAAACTATTGTATTTATAAATAAAAAGTATAAGTCATTAACAGAATGCTGGTGTTGTGGTGTTAAAACAATGTGGTTATGTAAATAACAATAGTTTTGAAGGGCCATGGGGAATTTAGAAGGGACAGTTAAATTTACATCCAACTGGCCCTCAGGGCCATCTGACTTAAGATTCTTATTTCTACCCCTGGAGTTACTAATTAGAATCTAACAGCCTATTGTGAACAACCACCTCCCAGAAAAAACTTCTGCACATTGTCTCTTGGTACCCTTATGTTGATTTACTGCATACATAAATCAGACACTTTTGGCGTGCCTGGAACAAACAGCATAGCAATCACATGAGCAGTAACAGTGTGCAGAACCTGTCCTTTCTGTGATGACTGATGAGGACCAGCTCATTGTCCTCATTGAACATGAATGACCCCACTTTCAACCATTGTGTCTATGTCCTCTTTTTCACTGCTATAGTGGCATGGTGCACCAGCAATACATTCATTCATTTTGATTAAAACACTTGATAAATAGATAGAGATCAAAACTTATTCTATGTTGTTGTTATTGTTGTTGCAGGAGCTATTGCTGTCATTGGGCCTTTTCCTGATAAGAACTCTCCCGCTCCCCTCCACATGTTGATGTCCCGACAGAGATTACGACCGGGCTCTGGCTGTCTGTCCGTTCACATTCTTATGGATGGTCCCACCAGAGTCCTTCAGATCACAGACATAAGGGCGACAAAAGTCAGTTTAAACAAACAAACCTTTTATTATATTAAACTCCCTTGTAATATATGTATGCCACCTTAAATATGTCAATTATGGGTTCCAGTCTGTGTCTACCTCTGCTGGCATGCGGCCGTGGCTTAATGGTAGCGAGTGCGCTTACTAATCCTACTTCGATGTTACCTTCATGGGTGTGAGTCCGGCTGTTGACCATCAGGTTTTCACAAGATGTGGCTACAGTGATTGCATGGGTGGTTTTTACGAGGTTTCCTCTCTGTTTTCCACCGTTATTAGGCAAGGAGCAGTGTGAAGTGAACAATCCGTCGTAATATAAGTTAAGTACCCTTATATGTACGACGTTAAACCCCAATCAAACAAACAAACCTCAGGTAAATCAGTGAGTAACACAATATGGCTATGGCTATACAGGCCTGTGCTGTAATCTTTTCCGGCATAACTTTAAAATCAGTCCTTTAAAATTTTGTGAGATAACCTAACTTTTGCATTTGCAGAAGCTTTGCTGATTTTTTAAATATATAAATGTGCATTTATGAAAAATAAAGCAAAATTGTTTTATATTACAAACTTCATTGATGATTGGATTTAAAAAATTTGTCAAAATCAGTAGCAAAATGCAAAGTTAGACATACTTTGCAAACAATTGGGGGGACATAAATCTGTCCTCCTAAAATAAGTTTGTATAATCATGGGAAGACCCATTCAGTCGGTTCTCCCCAACAGTACAGGCCTGGCAATAGCTGGGCAGGTTTTTATGAGGTTTTGCAACGTTAAAGTAAATTCAGCAACAAGTGGACAATGTGTTGCCATATAAGTGAAATACCCTTGATTATGACGTAAAACCCAATCACACAAACAAACTATAAATACATCAAATGTTATATTGTTGATGTTTTTCTGTAAAACTTTGTCCAGAGTTATTTATTATTTTTTAAGGGTACGTTCATCAATTATTCTTGATATGAATGATTTTCATGTCTTTATTTCTAGACATGTTATGTTTTGATTTCACATCTAAAAGTTTAATTTGCTGTTTAGTTGGTCAAAAGTTTACAACTGCTAAAGTTACTCAGCAAAGGAGAGAGTTTGCCAGGATAAGAGAGGTTTTTAGATTTTTAAATTGTGTATTGTATTTTACAGAAGTCTCTTCAGAAGCCTGTGGATGGAGACTGGGAATTGTGTGGGGATGAAACACAGAAAATGCTGAAGAAAAAACATCCAGAGAAGCCACCAAGGAATCTTCAGGTATTATACACAATACAGAATATGCCTCTAGCATTGATATAACATTACAAAACAAATATTCTCTTTGGTATCCTTGAAACAGCAGTACTATAAATCAGACTTGTAGAAAATCATCAACTGAAGAAAAGACATTGCAGTCTGTCACTAAGTATTTGTAACTCGGAATATATGCTTGTAGTTTAGGCTCTGTCAAGCTCTGATTTGTTTCTTTGTTCTGTGTTATACTCTATGACATTTCACTTGTATGATGACAGATTGCTGACATGCTTAAGTACAATGGGAAACCAAGAGGAATAACGTACCTTTGACCTTTGAGATTTAGTTTGAATTTGTATGCCCTTTAGTGGAGTTGAGTCTGACACCAAATGAATGAATTATAGAATTAAAATGCAAACGAACGAATAAATAAATAATTTTATGAAAAGAAAAATAATAAATAATAAAAAAAATCTTTTCCTTGTATGAGGAAGAACTGAAGCATTAATTAACTGTTTAAATGCTTGTATTTCTGTTATTTCCCAGCTGAGTCTGAGTCTAAAGGGAGGGCTGGGCATATCTCTGGTAAACCACTATCTGGAGGAATTGATCTATATCTCCCTACAAGATATTCAGATAGATTACTCCAGTAAGCCCACAGATGTCACTGTAACTGTTACAGTTTCTAATATACAGGTTAGCATGGCTACTATCTGCTCTCTATTTCCTATGTATTTTGTTGGTCAATTATTTTCTTTTTTTTTTAAATTGCCCTCTGTTTAGCGTCACAGGGCAGTATGTTTGAAGTATAGTCATGCTGTCTTTACCTAAAACTGGAGGAAGATTAACTTTCCAACCAAACATTTTGTATGCCTCTACTGTTGAGGTACATTAGCGTCATATAACTGAGATACCTGTCATCATGGATTTTACTATCAGGCAATCATTCAATCAATCAATCAACAAATCAATCCATCCATCAATCAATCTTTGGAAACCAAGAAGTCAAAGTTATGAGTTTCTATAAGCCACAGAATGTATTCTCCCTGACATGCTGTAACTGATTTAAATGTGGGTATTTTTGTCAGAACCCCCCAGTTCGTACATTGTGTTAATGATAAAGCATGAAGGCAATATATTAACAATAAATCTCTGTTTGTTTCAAGATTGACAATCAGTTGTTGGGTTCTCAGAGGGAAGTGATGTTGTTTGTAACTCCACACACTAGAAGGGATGTTCTGGACAATACACCAGCTCTACATTTAACTGCTCACAAAGTACCAAATGACCAATGGAATGCTGAGATATTCAGGGTAAGCTAATAGACAGCCAATTTGTCCCCTAAGTCAATAATTCGTCTGGGAGTATTGCTGGTGTCATATCTGTCTTTATTGTCGTCAACGCTATCACTGGAGGCTGAAACTTCTCAAAATCGCAATTTTGGAATTATGATACATGATGTTTGTGAACCCTTTGAAATTTAACAGCTTTACACAGTTATAAGAAGAGTTATTCCCCTTTGAAGGGTGGTTTTTGATAGACCTTTATTAACAGGCTTAATCTCTCTTTCCTTAATTTTCCTAGGAATGTAACAGGTTTAAAACTACTAGATGGTGAAAGATTAAATGAATTTTTGCCCTTTGTCTTTTATAATGGTTGTGGAATGCTAAATACCCTATAACTTCTAGCAGTTGGGACACTCTAATTTTGGGACAATCCACAGAAATAACATGCAAGGCCCCCTGTGGTAAAGCCTATTTCTTTGTCCCAACTGCTAGAAGTTATAGGGTATTAAATTATTTGGAGGGGGGTTTATAGAGTCATTTCCTTTTTTGTTTTGACTTTGTGTTCCCTATTAGTTTGATGAATTTACACTGTAATAAGAAGAGGTATTGTCATTTAAAGGGTGTCTATTTAACTCCTGCACTACTACAGGTCAACCAGTCAAATGGTGTAAAATTGACAACTATGGCCAGGTAAAATGGGTCACTATTCCACAACACATATTATTCTTTCCACGAAAAGAGGAAAGAAAAAACCTGACTGTATAAATTTTCATTCTGTTTCGAGACTTCATTTTCAGCGGCCATCTGGCAAAGGGCAGTATGTTTCCAACAGTCATACTGTCTCTACTTTGCAATGGAGTAACATTCATTTTCCAAAAGAACAAAACACTTGATATTATATGGTTGTGTTTTATTACGTATACGTATGTGAAATTATAATTAGATATTTTGTCACATTACTATTTACAGCACCTGATAATCTCTATGAAGAAGTTGACCGTACAGTTAGAGGAGAAGTTACTGTGGAAGCTCTTACAGTTTGTGGGCTATAATCAGCCTGATCCTGAACTTAAACAGCTGGAGGAAAGTGAAATCGGATCACACAAGTAATTTTCAGAATTTTTTTAGCCCTGGATAAAATTGAAAAAAATATTGTAGGACCTAATTTTCTCCCCAGATCCCATTATTGGTTTATTCCCATATTCTATATGCGAATGTCATCGGCACCATCCTTACTCCATCCTACAGTCATTGTTGATCTTTTACACTGAAAAGAAATGAAAAATCACATAATCTTTATTGTAGATTAAAGAAGACTTTTTGCATTAGTCATAATATTTTTGGATGTAAGCAAATTATAGCTGAAGCAACCAATGTAGAGGTTTTGTAGTGGTCCGTTTATTTATACGTATTATGTCACCTGTTATTTACTGTTTCCATACATACATGTAACCAGAATTTACAAATCAGTGTAATTTTACATTTATAGATTGGTTATGGCAGCCACCTCTGTGCAGGCAAGACGATATTATTTTGGAACGTTCAAGATTAATATCAACAGATTGACACTGAGTATGATTACAGCCAACAAACTTCCTGCTGATCTTCAGGCTGTTAAAATATCAATGTCAATTCCACTTGTCAAATTTGAGGAGGCTAAAGTGGATTTGGGTAAGTACATTCAAAATATGGATTTCTAAACAAAAATGCATAGTATGCATATTATTTATGATAGAAAATGTATTGTACAAGTTTCTTTTATGATAAAATCTTTTTAAGATTCTGTACCCCCTCCATAATAGTTCTATAATGAAATGTACCCATTCGGCTTGATTCAATGTCCGACGGTCATCTCTTTCTGTTTTTTTCCATAAGTTTCTTTATAATTGGGACAACTATAAGCACTTATACTTATACTATAAAACATGTTGTATGTACACACAAAAAAATTCAGTTTTGCATGTTCAGCTAAATATTCCTTTTTTATTGCTGTACAAGATTTGGTGTTTAGTGACTTTTTTACATATTCTAAAAACATTAAACTTTTCTTGGAGATTGACATATTTGTGTATGTATTTGTATTTTGTCCTGTGCTTGTCCTGTCTTGTCTTGTTTCTTGGGGTCATATTAGTTAAATAAACCTTGAGTATGGCATTACAACACAATAAAACAAACAACTCTCGCTTTTATCTCGTATTTAACATAGGCAGATATAAAAGTAGTCGGTCCATTGTCATATAATCAAACAAACAAACCTGAAGACACTATTCACACAACATGACAGAAATGGTTACCATCCGACAATACCATCCCTAATGCCTGTTCAGCACTGAAGCAAACACACTACAAATTTGACCAATCAAATTGTTTTTTTTCTCTTTTTCAGATCCCTTTGTGAGATATCATCCATTTGAGACGCCAACATTCCTGTTCAATGAAATGACTCGGCACTACACTGAGGTATGTTAAAGGACCGGTCTTAAAAACTTCCTTCTACAATGTGTCTTATGATTGCATTGCTGAATGGGTGATTACATTTTTATTCTCCTTTGCAAATTACCACATGAGAAACTTTCTTGATGAAATAAGAATGATATTATAACAAACAAAATGTTATGTATGTTGAACTTTTGGATAAGTTATTGAACATCAATGAAGACTCATTTATTATGTTATCATCCAGCTTCTAAATGTCAACCCTTTGGCTAAGGGCAGTTTGTTTGAAGAGTATCAATACTGTCTTTTTAGCACTGGAGGATTATTAACTTTCCAATATTATGGAAACATTTCACATCCTGTTGTGCTAGTGTCAATGATTATTAGAATTCACTGGCATATAAGTGAAATACTCTTAAGCATGGTGCAAAACATCACTCAATAAATGTCAATTATATGATCTCTGGTTTCTATGATAAAACTTTTTCTAATCATATTATTACACATTGTCAGTCGATGCATGCAATCACTCCGGATTATCTATGTAAACCAAACTCTAGAAACTAAATGCCATTGGATTCCACCACTTTCCTGTTAATCTTTTATTTAGGAGTTAAGAAGTCAAGCAGCAAAGATCCTGGGGTCAGTAGATTTTCTGGGTAACCCCTTGGGACTGTTCAATGACATGGCTGAAGGTATTTCTGGACTTATCAAAGATGGCAATGTAGAAGGCTTGTTTAAAAATGTCACACATGGCTTTTCCAACACTGCAGCAAAGGTACTTTATGTTTCAAATTATGTTGTAAAATATTCATTATATAGTAATTTATTGTCTAGTTATGGATGGTTATTGTGTCTTTTAATAAGTAAATATTGACAGTATATTCAACCTGCAAAATTTTCTGAACTAGAATCTGTTCAAACTAAGAAAGTTTTATCCTGAAGAATAACAAAAATAATTTTCTTTAGTTACATTCATATAGATGTATTCTTTGTCACTAGCCTGCTTGCGAGGGGCAGGCAGCTTTAACACACTTTCTGTAAAGCACTGGAGAAATGTTTTTATTCAAAAACAGCAAAACACTTCATATTTTATCATTGTGATGGAGAAGCTATTTACTGTGAGTTGAAGTACAATGCTATATTCCCTTTAAGCATCGCAACACTAACTAATCATTTTATTCTTATGTGTGTGTGTGGTTTTTTTTCTTCTACACTCAGTTAACTGGTTCACTGTCTGATAGTGTGGGTACAGTGACGATGGATGATAAACATAATGCTACCCGAGAACAGATAAAGGTCCAGCACGGTACCAGTGGTGGCGGTCACCTGGTAGCAGGTATTAAAGGGCTGGGCTATGGTCTCTTCGGAGGTCTAACCAGTATTGTCTCTCAGACCTATGAGGGCACGAAAGAGGATGGCTTAGAGGTATGAGTTATAAAATCAATGTAAAGATATTTTACCTTTGGGAAAGGTTTTTGCATTAGCCTTTACCAAAGATTGTCGTAAAACTTGTTTTTGTCACATGAGTAGGCTCTACTCTAAAAGCCTAACAAATATTCCACTGTTACATGAAGTGCTACTTTCTTGTTGGACCGTCATTACTAAGACTTGTAGAATGTAAAATTTATTTTTAAGCCCTCTGGCTAAGGGCAGTTTGTTTGGAGAGTAGCAATGTCGTCTTTACTAAGCACTGGCGGAAAATTCACTTTCCAACATTATGGAACGCTTCACATCTTGGTTGTGCTAGTGTCAATTATTGTTGGAATACACCACAGTCATATAAGTGAAATACCCTTAAGCCCGGCGTAAAACATCAATCAATCTATTTATTTTTATGAGTCTCTTTTGTTATGAAACAGGAGTCTGGGCCAAAATGTAACTTGATAATATGTGTTATTAGTCGGACACAAGTCTTGTCATATTAGTTCAACCAACTTTTAAAATGCTTCTTTGATATTTTATCATTCATACATTTTTATTTCAAGCATTCACTATTTTCTGTGAATTCTCTTACCCTAAATATGTCAAAAACTCAAACAAACATTTCTCAGATAGCTTCAACTCCTTGGCTCTAAATTCAGAATGACATGGTGTGTTTGTGAACTGATTTCATGCCCCATAGAACAATTAAAAGATATTGTACAGTGGTTTCTTGTTTATCTATGACCTAGGGATTCTTCACTGGACTGGGTAAAGGAGTGGTAGGCACAGTAACAAAACCAATAGCTGGTGTGTTAGACTTTACCTCTGAGACCGCTAGCGCTGTAAGAGACACCAGTAAGAATCGATCACGATATTTACCTACCAGAATCCGACAAAGACGTTGTTGCCATGGTCATGGTGGATTGCTGGTTGTTTACTCCAAGTATCATGCTGAGCATCAGAAGTTTTTGTACTCGCTCAATGACAACAACTTCTCAGAGTTGTAAGTTGGGGTTTTTGCTTAGTCATTAATTTTATTATAATATCAATTATTTTTTATCATCCAAGCTAGCAAAAGATTTGCAAGTGCCTCTCACAGAAATGGTTTGGGAGTTGCCTTTCACATTATCTCTTATTGTCTTCTGCTAAATAAAAGGCTTTTATTACTTTTTTTTTTTACTATAAACGCTTATACATGTATTTTGAGATGGGAAGTAGTAACTTGGTTACCTTTGTCTCTGGTCCTCTAGCTAAGAGCAGTTTGTTTGAATAGTACAAATGCTGTCTTTACTTAGCACTGGAGGAAAATAAACTGTCCAGCATTATGGAAACACTTCACATCTTGGTTGTGCTAGTGTCAATCATCGTTGGAATACCCTTAAGCACGGCTTAAAAGACCAATCAATCAATCAACTTTTGTTTCTAATATGGTGTATTCCAATTAACGATATAGGACGACAGAGTGATGTCACTTTGCGAAATGATGTCACTTTATGGCAAGGTAGGGCAGTGGCTATACTTATGGGTTGTCCGTTATAACTCAAATCATTTATTTGATATTTTGTCTAAATTAGTTATGTGGCGATGGAACAGCTAAGATCAAGTTACGAAGATTGTCTCCGAGCCCTTATAACAAATGAACAAGTCTACTTTCTGAAGAAAGGGCCACCACATGCTGACAATATTGTGTTCCGTGCCAAGTACAGCGAACTTCAGAACTGCAAGAGCCTTAGCAGAGAACAAGGTTAGTCTAAAAGACTAGGTTTAAATCTGTAACCTCACAAATTTTATTATGACTTCAAAACATGTGGTTTAAAGTTAATCTATGAGTATCAGGCTCTGGTTGAATTTATTATATAGTCCAACTAGTTAGAGTTTGCTGAAATGTTGTAAATTAAAAGTTTGAGCCTAAGTGGTCAAGTCCTTTAACAGCATATAATATCATCAGGTATTGAGATAGACGTTTTATAGGTAGGATAAAGGCAGTCTTGATATTTTATTTGCGATGAATAAACAATGTTCATTTAGCTGGATTCATCTGTCATATGATCGAAATAAATCTTAAAAAGGGATTAAAAAAGATAAAAAAAATAAAATATGATGTTCTGCAGTTTCATTATACACGTGCTAGACTGTATATTCCATTTGTACATCTGTCACAGTTTGGTTTCCAAATATAGCTCCAGAAACATGCAATATTTGTTAGCCAAACTTTATGTGAATTGTAATCAGATAATTAAACAGTGCCTATTTTATATTAACATTTCTACAGTGCTTAAATGTTAATGTGTGTCACACTTTGGTTTCCAGAGTCTATCTGGTAAACCCTTTTTGTAATTGTATCAGGTAATAAGGCAGTTCCTGTAGCAATTTTTAACGTTTTGAAAAGTGCATACACTATACCTAATTTGCACATAGCCACCTTGAATCTTTGTTCACTTCACGATGTGGCTCCGGCAATCATGGGTGTGGTTTTTACAAGGTTTTCCATCATAATTTGGCAAGGAACAATGTGAAGTGGACAATCCGTTGTGATATAAGTGAAATACCCTTGAGTACGACGTTTAACCTAAATCAAACAAATAAACAAACCTTGGTCACTTCAACTCAAGTTTGTTGTGAAGAGTTATTATTTTTGTTACAGATGGTCATTTACGGTATTATGTTGAGTTAATGATGAATACATCCTCTCCCAGCGCTACCTCCAGACGACATCCTCAGGTCCGGTGTGACAAGGAGAATATAGCACAAAAGGTCAGTTATAACTTCCTCTGATTAAGCCTATTACTTAAACAGTGGAATTACAGCAACTATGATGTTCTGTAACCACTAAAGAAAGGAATACAAATTGTCTCATGTTTGCTGGACCCTAATAATGATGAGGAATATAGGTCTAAATAATTTTGAAACTTATTACAAATTTAATTACTTGTGTCAAAAAAAAGATTGCATTTTAAGGTGGTTAATTTCTCAGAAAGTAATAATTACAACTCCAATTGAATTTGTTTGTCATAGAAGACGAACTTTCTCTTGAACTGAAAAAGGGTGCCTCATCTTTTCTTTCTTTTTTTTCAATTTGCCCAGAACAATTTTCAGTGGAAATTTTTGTATGTCCAACCTCAAGAAATCATATTACAGCAAAAACCGAATATAGCTTATTTAGCAAAATAGAACAAATTTGAAGTCGCTCCTATAAACTGAACATTCCTCTAGAAATAGTGTAGTGTAGAATCTGCAAATAATCTGAAATAGAGTCTTAAAAAGATGATTAAAACTTGGTATCCATTCAGTAGACATTTTTTTATCACAATTGATGAGTTATAGATCTATTTGGTATGGTGAGATATTCAAACGTGTTACACATCATTAGCAGGCCTTCCTTGATCATTCAAATTACACATCACATTGAACTTTTCAAATTTTCAAATGTAAACTAATCCTATTTCGATGTACTGTTTGCGGGATCGAGTCCACCTGTCATCCATCAGGTATATGACTAAGTCACACAATGTGGCTCTGGAAATCATGGGGGTGGTTTTTATGAGGTTTCCTCTCGGTTTTGTACCATAATTAGACAAGGAATAGTAAAAGGATCAACTGAACACTCGAGGTCAGAAGTTGCCATAAAAATAAAATAAACGTTGTTATTGTTTATAGGTAACCCAACAGATTATGTATGCGAAGACTTTGTATGATGAGAGGAAACACACCTTAATTACTGATGACCTCACAGAAGATCTGGACCAATAACTACCGAGAAACCACAGTCCTCTTCAGTGTCTCTGCTAATTAAGATATTAATTGTAACTGTGATATGCATTGTTTGGAACCCACGTACAAAACTGGAAGAAATACATTTCTGGAAGTTCCCACAAACTGAGATAAATTTACTGAAACCTTCTTATACCAGACATTCTTATTCTATATACTTATTGGGTGTCACAGTAATTACTTATTATAACAGGGTTTAAAAGAAATGAACATTATTTCATCACTTCAGCTGTATCAGTCGTTACATCCTCTTCTGTTGGAAACAGGATTGAAGAATTCCAGATTATTGGTTTTGAAAGTGCAAAATAATTATTGGAAATTGTTGTATAGGAATTTTCAATTTCTAATGTTGCGACTTGAACTGGTTGTCGTTATAAACTAAGATTAGTCAAATTTTTAAGATGGATATGTTGCTTAATTCTCGTTTATACGCACATTTCTCAACATCATTGGACTAGACCTTGTGTGGTTTACCTGCCAACACCTATTATTTGAACACCTATTGTTTTGAGAGCAGCTAGTCGTAGGGGTAGGCTTTATATTCTATCTGGAAAATGGTATATAAGTAAAGTGCTGCAAGGTTAAGAAAATAAGAAAGGTAATTGTCCTAGTTTTGTGATATTCTATATATGCCAAACTGAGGAATTGAAACATGTCAGCCACAGAGACTTTAAATTATTATTGAACATTCGATTAGAAAACGAAATCAGCATTATCTTTTCTTTTTTATTGGGAAACTTTTTGGGGGTGAACACTTGTTGTTTATGAATAATTTTTGTGACCATTAACAGACCGGGGCCACTTTATCATCGAGTTCCATGACAAAAAAGTACAACATTCTTTTTACTTGTGCTGTTCAATAGGACCTACATGTAAGGTTCTGGTTATGGTTCTGAGATCCTTTGGGTTCAGGATCTACTTTAACAAAATGTCATACAACAATTGAATCTTCTACCGCCTTTTTATGCCTGTAATTTAACAAGATGAAATTCTATTGTACAATATTTTTTAGTTACCGGTAAATAACATTTTGTGAAAGTGGCACAGTATCATATTTAATATTAAATAACTAGTTACTCATTGGAGACAAAAATAACTAGTCGACAAAAGATAAGGTATTATATTGTATGGGCAGAGGAATTCTTTGTCCTTTGTTTTATTATTTGGGTGAACATTGGGTGTGTCACAATTGATGGTAACCAAAACTTGAAGTGTACTATAAATGTACATTTGTAAAATATATGTGATAGGAAAATGGAAATCAGCTCTGTATAGTAGACTTCATGCTAGATTGATATAATGTTAAAACACTAGGTCACAATCCTGACAGATAGATAACCACACATAGAGTATTTTTTTAGTGTACGATTTGACCAAGTTTCAATAATATTCCAGAGGATAGTGCAATAATTGTCTGAATACAGAACATAACATATCAAAGGTTCATTGTTTGGACAGACTATTCCATTGTTTTACATTGTATAGGTTTAAGTGTGTTATATGGTACTTGGAGAGAAAACCTGAAATGTTTGTCAGTGGTGTAACTTAATATTTGGTGCCAATTACAATCTGGGCAAGTAAATTTGAATCGGATATCCTGGTCAACTCCCCTTTCTTGACAATGTTCAAGCAATACCCATTCTAAAAAATAAATGAGCATTCAGGGAAACTACATCGGCCATGGACTTGCCCAACAAAATTTTCACTTATCTCTTTGAAGCAGTCCACTATTAAGATACACCACTGATTATAGTGTAAAGAATTAACTTGTATGTTTCTGTGACCATCAGGGCTTTGTGTTTACATTGTTATTGGTAGTCATTTAAGAGGTTTTAATAAAGATGCTATTTTGTGTAATTATTGTGTATAAATGACTGGTTTAGTATTTTTATTTTGAAAGTGTTTCTTACTTTGTGCCAAATTGTAAATTATCTTTGTACGATTTTAGTTTGATTTTTTGATTTATAGTTTTCATGATTGTATATTTTATAGAAAAAATAATTGTACTTAATAGAAGAGGAATCCAATGCAGTTTCCAGCATAATATTAAACCAAATATATTACAAGATCGTTACTATAGTAATGGGAGAGAAAATTCAGTTAGGTACAAAAGTTAAGTCAGTCTGTTCCCTGCATAGTCATACTATATTGTGTAGCAATAGAGAAACATTAGTTTTGAAACAGAGCTAACCTCATCACATTTTATGGGGGGCCGTGGCGTAGTGGTTAGCGAGCGCGTTTTCTAACGCCTACTTTGATTTACCGTTCACAGGATCGAGTCCGTCTGTCGACCCTCAGGTATATCAGTGAGTCACAAGATGTGACTCCGGCAATCGCGGGGGTGGTTTTTAAGAGGTTTCCTCTCGTTTTTCCACCATACTAGGGCAAGGAACAGTGTGAAGTGGACAGTCCGTCGTCATAAAAGTGAAATACTCTTGGGTACAATGTTTAACCGCAATCAAACAACAAACACATTTTATGGTTAACATGGCTATTAGTTATAAAACAGGGTGCATCATAGTTGTTAAATAATCGTGAGCAAACTTAAGGGAGGTAAATCTTCCAGGTGCTCTCAAAGCTAAGGGGCAACCCAAAGCTTATCGTTTTGGTGTACTGCATCCTGTGGTTGTTTCCAGTGATGTAGAAGGTGATTTGCTTCCCACATTGGGCCGACAGGCTGCGTGAGTGAATAAACCTTTATGTCCGTTGCTAAACTTTAATCAAACACCATAAATAATATGAATGATTTTTGTGTCTTTTAGAAAGTGAATATTAGCCTTTTGGTGATTGTGGGATAACTCTTTCTTAGTTTGAACAGATTCTAGTTTAAAAAAATTTGCAGGTTAAAACTCCATCTGTGATGGAATTCAACCCACTACCGTCAGAATTAAGCACCAAATCCTGCGAGGTCAACATGGCCTATAATTGCTGGCGATTTGTTGCCTTATTCTGAGGGTCATGGGTTAGATTCATGGACGCGTTTCAACCTGCAACATTTTCTGAACCTGAATCAGTTCAAACTAAAATGCTGGCCATGCCACTCAGGCAACCAGCCTTTCTTTAATTTGGATTTGTTAAAACTAAGAAAATCATATCCCAAAATAATGAAAATAGTTTCCTTTCCATAAAAATAATTAAAATTTCAAAATAATTTTGCTTTATACAGAATTACATAACTTGTTTCACTGTGTTGTATAACATGTCCATAATGAACTTCCTGTTTCATTCGAGTTTTATTTTACCATTGTAATTTAGCCATCTGTTTAGAAATCAGTAAATATATGAAACTGGATTAATTTTAAATCGTGGTCAAAATGTAAATAAATAGTTGTTATTGGACAAACTGAGATAAAGGAGAGAACACAAATTTTTCATTGTTTGGTTTTTAATTTATTATTTGCTGATATCTTAGTTTGCAGCCATCATTAGGTTAAAAGCCAGATGCATTGCTGCGATGATTTGCAATGCCTAAAAATGATGTTGCTTAATGCTAATTACTTAAATAATCAAATCCTAGTTTGTCCACCTCCAGGCGACAAGCTGTTAAAAGGTGATATACATAATATTCAGAAAATGTTTCAACAAGCCTGTGCCATTCTTGGTACAAGACACCAAACAAATCAATTATTGTTGTCCCTTTGTATGTGGGTGTTTTAAAAACAGATTTAACAACATCTGGGGAGCAAATAACCTTGGTTAATAATTGGCCAATGGGTGTTGTTGCAATGTGCATCCATCAGTCTTTTTTTTATACCGTTAACATTATAACTGCAGAACAAAACAAAACAAATTAAAGCTGCAAGCAGCGATCAACGGGGTTCCAGGTTCGGGCTATGTTGCCATTGTAAGAAAATTGTTAAATCGTACAACGGTGGTGTAACACCCGCTTCGGTAAAATTGTACTGGTTCCTCTGGCCTGATGTTAGAGAATGCATGGTATATTTTAATAAAAATATGGTTTCTCTGTTTGATTCAACATCTTGCTCAATGCTATTTCACTTATATGACGGCCGTTCGTCTATTACACACTGTGTGTCTTACGTAAATAAGGTAAGAAACCGAAAGGAAACAGCTGAGAAACCACGGCCGCCCGCAATTAACTGAGGCCGACAGACGGACTCAAACGCGAGAGCAGTACAATGTATTAGGCCCAATATCAGCGAGCCGACAGGCTATAGCCACTGAAACTCGACATGCCTTCTTAGCTGAGCTGGGGAGTGAGCAGGGCTAAACTTGATTTCCTATCAGAGCGTTCCGCCCGTGATAGGCCATCTCTAGAGGCTAGCTAGAACGACTTTCTAACAGACGCGTTGCGCTTTGCTTAAATCTGTTGATTGATCCCGTAGTTGTCGTGTTTTATTGTTTTGTTTTCGTCTGATGGAAAAAAATATCGGAGCATGGCTGCAAGTTTGTGGGAAAAGTGAATTCGCTTTTTTGATTGGGGTTTAA
>JARDVA010466349.1:1817-15401 GCA_030265315.1 Mopalia swanii | reverse complement strand
GACAATCCGTCGTCATATAAGTGAAATACCCTTGAGTACGACGTTAAACCCCAATCAAACAAACAAACAAATCTACATGTAGGTTTTCAAGCGAGTTAATAAAGGAAGAGAGTGAAATGGACAATCTATTGTCATATAAGTGAAATACCTTATGACCTTTAACTCCAAACACATTTTCCCATAGTTGGCTAGCTTGATATGCCCTGAGGGAAATACCCTTAAAAACTCACTGAAGAAGAGAAACATTTGCTAGTACTTATATTTAATTTTTTGAACATTCTCCTGTTTATTTTGTAGGAGAGTCCTGGCTGGAACCGTCTGAAAGCCACGGTTCATGACAACCCCAACCTCTTAGACAACTGGGACGATGCAGAGGGATACTATAGTATGTCTTCCATTTCTTTTATTTTCCTGAGGGATGGTGGAGATGAAGTTGTCTGTTTTCTGCCCTGGTGCTCTGTGACCTAAGGGTCCCATATGAAGGCGATTTGTTGGTTATGTATAGCGTCCTGTGAATGGCTGGAAAAAACTGGGAATATGAAAAATTGTAGAGTTTGCCAATCATTGTAACACCATTTGTACAAGATTGTACATGCAACATGTACAGGTGGTCCAATTCAGCTTCAACCACTTGCTTGACAAGGACTTTATTTTCGTCTATCCATAGAGAACAACTTCTGTTCAATTGGTTCAAACTAGTTTATGGTTTCTATATCAATAGCACAGTAACATGTGCGCTTACTAATCCCACTTCTATTTACCATTCACAGAATGAAGTCCGTCTGTTGACCATCAGATTTATGAGTGTGTCACATGATGTGGCTCTGGCAATTGTTGGGTGGTTTTTACGACATTTCTTCTCGGTTTTCCATCATATTAAAGACAAGGAACAGTGTGAAGTGGACAATCCATCATCATATAAGTGAAATACCCTTGAGTATGATGTTACACCCCAATCAAACAGACAAAAACAAACAAACAATCCAGCGTATTAAAGCCAGTAGGAGTGTGAAATAGACAAACAGTTATCATATAATTAAAATACTTTTGAGTACAATGTTAAACCCCAATCAAACAAACAATCCATTTTCGCGGATCATCTAGGTTGGTTTGTCAACAACCAGCATACGATCGTGGGTTTTCTGGGTTGTAATCAGTTGTCTTTCCGCAATACTTCTGGCCAATTGGGATTAAATCCTGTTAATCTAACAGTAGTGTCAATAAATAATACAGTTTACACATTAAGTTGAGTTTTAGAAAGTGTTCGTCATTTTGATGCCGAAACAAAAAACCTACTGAAATATACATGTATGAATTTTCTGACATACATGTATGAGTTAGAGCGGTATGATAATCAAGAATAGCTTGTATAACTTGATCATTTCTTTATGTAGGGGTGAGGATAGGAGAGACGCTGGACAAACGATACAGTGTGTATGGGTACACAGGACACGGTGTCTTCAGTAATGTTGTCAGAGCTAGAGACGCTGCCAGAGGAAACACAGACGTTGCCATAAAAATCATCAGGAACAATGAAATGATGTAAGTGACATGTTTTGAACCAGGATTGACATAAGTGTTGATTACAATTTTTTTTTTTAATAAATCAGATTTTTTGGTAATTATATTTTATTGAAAAACATTTTGACTTTGTTCAGATGTACATGTTGATGTACATATATCATGAGTTTCATTGTAAATGTAATGGTATACTTTTTTTTTTGAGTTGATTACTTCGTCATTAATATTGAAGAAAGAGATGATATGTGTTCACCATCAAAAGAAGACACATACCTCAATTGAGCGAAATATCCTTAAAGAAGGTGTTTCCAAATTGCGATAAAATGTTAAAATGTGTTTATGTATCGAGATGAACCTGTTACCCTATACAGGTGAAAAATAGCAGTTCCATGGAGTATTTGCAAGTATGGTGTCCAAAATTGTCATTTTGTTTCACTTTTCAAATAACTGGGTGTCCACTTTTGACAGTTCTCCTATCTACTGCAGGTTAAAGTTTCTTAAAACAGAGTGTCCAAATGAGGCAATTGTTCCCTTCAGGGTGTCCATTTGGATGGGTGGACTGGTGTCTGACTAAGTCCTTGTGATCTATTGGAGTTTTAAACCAAACTGTTTGACATGGCTCAACTATAGGTACAGTTGACTGAAGAATAGACTAATGCTAAACTTTCTGTTTGAAGTTACAATTTTGAAGCCTTATTATCTTCACAAACATAATAAAAGTTTGGTTTTTTTTTACAGGCATAGGACGGGTTTGAAAGAGTTAGAGTTTCTGCGTAAACTGAACGATGCGGACCCTGATGACAAATTCCACTGCCTTAGATTATTCAGGAACTTTTTCCACAAGAACCATTTATGTTTGGTTTTCGAGTCCTTGAGGTGGGTTAACCTATATTGTAGGTTGATTGGATGGTGTTTAGCCCCGTGCTGAAGGTGATTTCAATAATGTGGCAGTGATTACCGCCAGCAGTTATGAAAGTGGTCAGTCTGTCATGATATAAGTGACATACCCTTGAGTAATATGGGGTGTGGATAGTTGGTTGATTGATTGATTGATTGATTGATTGGTGTTTTACGCCGTGCTTAAAGATATTTCACTTTTATGGAGGTTCCCTCACCTAGTGAAATAACCTTAAGTACTGCGTTAAACCCCAATCAAAGAAACCGATCAGAATGAACATGGATGTTATTTACACGTGTTATAATTACCTGTTATCACACGGATCATACGATGTATCGTTCACAGGATCGGGTCCGTCTGTCGACCGTCCGGTATAGGAGTGAGTCACACGATGTGGCTCCGGCAATCGCGGGGGTGGTTTTTACGAGGTTTCTTCTCTGTTTTCCACCGTAATTAGGCCAGGAACATTGTTAAGTGGACAATCCGTCGTCATATAAGTGCAATACCCTTGAGTACGACGTTAAACCCCAATCAAACAAACAAACATACGGATCATAAATAGAGATATCAAGTGTTTTAGTGTGACAGGTTTGCCGCGATGGCTTTAGTGGATATCCTGTGTGCTACTAATCTTAGTTACTTTGATTTACTGTTCAAGGAATCACGTCTTTGGTTGAGTAACACAATGTGGCTCCGGCAATCAAGGGGTGGTTTTAATGAGGTTTCCTCACAAGGAACAGTGTAAAGTGGACAATCCGTAATCATATGGGAAAAATACCCTTGAGTACATCATTAAACTCCAAACAAACAACAATGTAGCGTGCCAAATATCCATTTTTCTATGAAGCAGCATTATTTTCTAATTGTTCGTAAGACCATGAGTTTCAGACCTAAATCATGGTGTTTCTGCTTCTGTTTCAGTATGAATTTACGTGAAGTGCTAAAGAAGTATGGTAAAGATATAGGTTTGCACGTGAAGGCCGTGAGATCGTACAGCCAGCAGCTCTTACTCGCTTTAAAACTCCTGAAACGATGTAGTATACTTCATGGGGATATCAAACCTGATAATATATTGGTGAGTATATCAATTTATAGAAATCATTTTTTAGTTGGTTTATCAATTAGGGTGTGGCTGGAGGGAACTCCCTGCTGCCTTCAAAAATAGGAAGCACCACAACGACGATATGTTCGTGATGTCTTTGTAGTGTGTCTCGTGATTGTCCTCTTGTCTTTGTTTGTTGCCAGTGGTGTCAATGGTTGTGTCCATTTCCATTGTGAGGCCCACAGCCATGGCTTACTAGTAGCATGTTTGCTTACTAATCCTACTCCAATTTATAGTTCATGGGATAGAGTCTGTCTTTCGACCATCAGGATATATAAGCGAGTCACACGATGTGGCTCTGGCAATTGCGGCGGTGGTTTTTGGTTTCCTCCCAATTTTCCACCGTAATGAGATAAGGTACAGTTTGAAGTGGACAGTCTGTCATCATATAAGTGAAATACCGTTAATACGTTAAACACCAAAGAAACAAACCCTTTCCATTACGTGACTCCTGCAGTTGTGTGGGTGCTTTTTACAAGCTTTCCATCTTTAGATAGGCCCGCAACCGTGGCGTAGTAGTTAGCGAGCGCGCTTTCTAACGCCTACTTCGATTTACCGTTTACAGGATTGAGTCCGTCTGTCGACCCTCATGTGTATGAGTGAGTCACACGATGTGGCTCCGGCAATCACGGGGGTGGTTTTTACGAGGTTTCTTCCCAGTTTTCCACTGTAATTAGGCCAGGAACATTGTTAAGTGGACAATCCGTCGTCATATAAGTGAAATACCCTTGAGTACGACGTTGAACCCCAATCAAACAAACAAAAAAAAAGCAATTAAATTTGAATATCAATTACTTGGTTGAATAATTTTTCCGAATATGTTTTCAAATAACTTAAATAATATCTATGTAATTTTTGATCCAATAAATATTCAAAAAATAAATTTGTTATTTTTTTCTCAGGTGAATGATAGTAAGTTAGTGCTGAAGCTGTGTGATTTTGGATCTGCCTCGCATGTGTCCGAAAATGATATTACACCATATCTAGTCAGTAGATTCTACAGGGCTCCAGAAATCAGTAAGTACTTTGAGCAAATTATTAATAAATTTATCATTAAAAATTTTCTATAGGTACTTGTATTCGCATATAGCATCCGTGACTTATTGGTGGAGGTTGCTCTCGCAGCTCTCAGAGGGTCCTGTGATTGTCCTGTATTAGTCCTTTTTTCTCTTTGTTTGTTGCCAGTGGAGTTGAGGGTCGCTTTGCCTTTCTAAACCCATCTGACTGACATATGAGTGAAATAAAGAATTTGACCCTCTATTAGCCACTCAATCTGGTGTAAGCAGGGCTTATCCAGAATCAAAAGTATGGTGTCCAAAATGTATTCAGAGTAAAACACAAATTAGACATTCAAATAACTAAAATTCAATCTCTTAGATTTTATTTTTAAAAATAGAAGACGATGATATCCACTAACATATTATTTACATTTTTATTAACAGTCATCGGAATGGGCTACGACCATGCCATTGATGCTTGGTCTGTGGGCTGTACCATCTACGAGTTATACGCTGGGAAAATTCTGTTCGCCGGTTCATCTAATAATGAAATGTTAAAATTTACAATGGACTTGAAAGGTAAAATGCCCAACAAGATGATCCGTAAAGGAATGTTCAAAGACCAACATTTTGACGCCAATTACAACTTCCTTTACCATGAAGTGGACAAGGTTACACACAGGGTAAGTTTAGAGTTATTTCCCCTTCAGTCATCCTCGTAACCCAAAGTTTTATTTGATACTCTACATTACAATCAGGGGCTTAGCCGGGTGTCCAATTTTGAAAGTTTTCCTATCTCCTGCATGTTAAATTTCTTAAAAAAGGGTTTCCAAAGGAGTCAATCACTTCAGGGTGTCCATTTGGACGGGTGTCTGCCTTTTTGTTC
Organism: Mopalia swanii; assembly: GCA_030265315.1. NCBI lineage: Eukaryota > Metazoa > Mollusca > Polyplacophora > Chitonida > Mopaliidae > Mopalia > Mopalia swanii. Next base: position 9,996 of record JARDVA010466349.1, on the reverse strand, counting down.
TCTAAACCATGTCTCACTTTCAGAATTGAAGTTTTTTGGCCAACCCCCCCCCCCCCCCCCTGCAGTCAATAAGTTGATTGAAATACTTTTCTCCAGAAATCAGGCTTGTGCTTTAATCTTTTCTGGCGGAACCTTAAAATCTGTCCTCTAAAATTTTGTGAGATAACCTAACATTTGTATATTTTTCTGGTTTGCGAATTTTTTTGACTCCATAAATGTGACTTTGTGAAAAATAAAGCAAAATTGCTTTAAAATACAATGTTCGTTGATAATCGGATGACAAAACTTGTCAAAATCAGTGGCAAAATGTTAATTTAGAAGAAGACTGCAAACAGTTGGGGAAACCGATAAATCAGTCCTCCTAAATTAAGTTTGAATCACCATGGGGGAAACCCCCGTTCTGTCCATTCTCCCCAACAGCACTGGCATGGAAATGTGCACTTTTTTTTTCTGAATAGCCATTTCGATTCCAAATTATTTTGGATCCCTCTTCAAAACTTTCTAGTGTTGATGGGCACGGAATATTTTAGGAGATCTGTTGATTAAAACTGTCAAGATTACAGCTTAACCCTTTCCTTTGAGCAGGTATACAGAAAACACAAGTAGTGTAAATCAGAGCCGAAGGAAATCATATTTTGCTCAAAGTGTAGACCACTGTTGTGTATTTTGACACGCTCACTAGTCCCTCTAAAAGATTATTTTTTTAAACATTAAGCACACATCCAGTTCTCTGTGTTTGGGATTTCATTGTTTGTTCATCAGAAAAACTAAAGGTTTTTGGTGTTAAAAAATGTACTTGTGTTTATTAAGTATAGTGGAATACCAAAACAAGCAAACTTCGTCGGCATCGTTTTTTAGAGAAAAAATTATTTCAATTTGAAAAAAAAAGATTTTTATTGCCTAAGATAGTTTTCATGAAATGGTGTGTTGTTGTGACTTGTATATTTGTAGGAAAAGGTGACTGTTTTGGGAACGATAAACCCTAGCCGGGACTTGCTGACAGAATTGGTTGGGTATCAGAAGCTTCCAGAAGACCAGATGAAAAAAGTCAATCAGCTTAAAGATCTTCTGGAGAAAATACTAATGCTTGACCCCGCCAAGCGGATCAGTATCAACCATGCTCTTACACACCCCTTCATACAGGAGAAAATTTGATGTTCCGGTAGTTAAAAAAAAAAAAAAAATCAAATCCAAGGGAGATAATTTAGTATAATGCAAGGGAGGTAATCAAAGCTAAGTAATTGTACTCGAGAGAGATGCTTGCAAAATTTCAACCACGATCCTGAGCATTATCAAATAAATTTGATTCGTTTCCTTGTTGAATCAGTTTAAGTAGGTATATGGAAGTGACAAAGAATTTGAGCTGGTGATATTAAAGACTTGACAATGAATAGATTTGGGAATCTACTGAAATGGATATGAGTCCTAAGTTATCATCATTTAAACAGACAATGAAAGAAACACGAAAAGATTATGAAATTTGGCCCAGACCAAAAAAGACTGGCCCCCTAAAGCGTGGATCGGTTGAAATCGAACATTGGGCGCATGAATACAATTGGTTGCCCATGACTTGAACTACAGAACTTTTTCTTTACTAGTGTTCGAATCACACTATTTAAATGGAATGAGGAAAAGATTGTATAAATATATTTAATTATATTTCTTTGGATGAAATTCCTACCTGTTAAAGGTATAAATCTGCCATATGATTGTTGAACATTTTATCATTGTAATAATTTGTGTATTGGATTTTGATAAATATCTTAGTGGAGATATTTGTGTTACCAGATCAAAGTTTCCATAAAACTCATATCAAGTTTTAAAGAGATTTATCTTAAATTTCTCTGATTTTTTCAGTGCTTCATTTGACAAAGTGCCGAAAGTATGAAAGTGAGGCTGTTGAACTGTTTGACCTTCAGCTGCCATGTCGTAAGTTACCATGGTAACAAGATTTTCTTTTTTGAATTATTTTCCATACATTTTATGATTACACTTTGGCTGATTTTCATTGTTTATATATAAACATTTTTTGGAAAAGTTTTGAAGAGTGACTACAATCCACCAATCTGATCAGCTGAGATTATCAAGTACCCAGTCAAACCTATCTGACGTTTTAGTACCCAATTGGACCTAACTGCTAGGATTTAGTACCCAATCAAACTTGTCTGCTCTCCAATTACCCAGTCAGACCTGCCTGCTAGTATCCAGTACCCAGCAAGACCTCTGCTCTTTATGCTCCCAATTAAATCTGTCTGCTCAGTCAGACATAACTGCTAGTATCGAGTACCCAGTCAGACCTAACTGCTAGTATCGAGTACCCAGTCAAACCTGTCTGCTCTTTTTGAACCCAGTGAGGCCTAACTGCTAGTATCGAGTACCCATTCAGACCTAGCTGCTAATATCGAGTACCCAGTCAGACATAACTGCTAATATCGAGTAGACCTAACTGCTAATATCGAGTAGACCTAACTGCTAATATCGAGTAGACCTAACTGCTAATATCGAGTACCCAGTCAGACCTACATGTAACTGCTAGTATCGAGTACCCAGTCAGACCTAGCTGCTAATATCGAGTACCCAGTCAGACCTAACTGCTAATATCGAGTACCCAGTCAGACATAACTGCTAATATCGAGTACCCAGTCAGACCTAACTGCTAATATCGAGTACCCAGTCAGACCTAACTGCTAATATCGAGTACCCAGTCAGACATAACTGCTAATATCGAGTACCCAGTCAGACCTAACTGCTAATATCGAGTACCCAGTCAGACCTACATGTAACTGCTAGTATCGAGTACGCAGTCAGACCTGTCTGCTCTGTTAGTACCCAGTGAGACCTACAGTAACTGCTAGTATCGAGTACCCATTCAGACCTAACTGCTAGTATCGAGTATCCAGTCAGACCTAACTGCTAGTATCGAGTACCCAGTCAGACCTAACTGCTATTATCGTGTACCCAGTCGGAACTGGCTGATCTATGAGCACCCAGTCTGTCTAATATACTGTATATATACTTACTGTCAGTTGATACTATAATATTTTATAGTAGAAATGAGCTTTTTGGTCATCCAAGGATTCCGACAAGACCCAAATACTTTTTTTTCATTTTTATGTTCATTGTACGATATATTTTAAGTTAAAGTCCTTCAGGTTCAATTCCCCTTACTGTCCCCTTACTGTATCTGTTCATTTAAGATAGCTGTTCAGCTATGGTATATTGTACATAACATTTTTTAGTCGACTTGATCTGTATTAAAGTGCATATGTAAAAATTGCGGAAAAACACCGTCAAGCAAAGATATGTATGCTATCCACCAAAAGACTTGGGTTTGTACATAATTGTCATGAATAACTATATTCAGAGTGGAATAAAATATGTAGTGAAAACATTATATTTGATCTCCTACTTCTGATTACATATACACATAGCAGGTGGTTGGAGGCAGCTTCCTGTTGCCCTGGTGCGCTCAAGAGTCCAGGGACAACAATTATTCGATCTGTTTTGTGAATTGTCGTATTGTCCTGTCCTGTTTTCGTTTGTGGCCAGTGGTGTCGAGGGTGGTTTCCTTCACCCATTGAGCAAAAAAGAAATAAAAGCATCTCCAGCTCAAGACACAAATTGAAGTTGTTTTTATGGAAACTCAACGGTTCGAAAATTATACATTGACAATGATATAAAATCTCCCTCTTTGTGGACATTTTTTCCTTTCCAAACTTAATTTGTCCAAGTCAACTTAAAAACCACCAAAAAACTCGAGAAATGTTATTGATCAGCTTAAGTAATGAAAGCTGTCTATTTTCTGTCGTCAACTGCACCGTCTTGGCTAAAAAAAAATTCAATTCTTCTCAGAGCCTAGGGTCAATAGAAGGTCAGGCATTGAGTGTTTTCCATTGTACAGGGTGCACCACCTTGTTGCACATAATTGTGTATCCTGTCTTGTATTTAGTCATTGCTGGATTCTTTCGTGTTTAGGGCGGATGGTTGGAAGAAGTGTCCCGTTGCCCTTTGTACCCTCAGAGGTACAGGGGACCAGGAAGATGATTTGTTTGTGATGTCTGTGTATTGCATCGTGTTATTGTCCTGTATTTGTCCTGTCCTGTCTTTGGTTGCTGCCAGTCGCTTAGAGGGTGGTTTCCCTCATCTATTCCGCTGCTCTGTGGCCATATGATCGATTAACCTTAAGTATGGTGTTCAACACCAATTTAATAAACAAATCTCTCACCCTTTGATGTGGCAAGTCGTCCTAAAATAAACGCTTTGGAGAGACAAAGGCTGTTTTGAAAATGACGTGTCTTGATATCTTTGATTTTTATTTATCGTATAAATGTAATTAACTTGGTCTTTCAATTGTATGAAGAATTTTTCATGCCATATCTGTAACTGTAAATAATACAATTATTTTAGAAATAACCATGAAAATTGACACAAGTAGTTGTCACTTTAAACACTGACAAAATTATAATTAAAAAACAGTTATGGTGGAAAATATTTGCTGAATAAAAGGTAGTGCTATGAAAGACAGAAAATCTGATGGCATGAAAAATCCACCATACATTTACAATACCAGTTGACACTAACAACAGAAATAAAGCTATCCACACATAACTTTGTGAAAAGTGGCTTCCAGCGCAAAATGTAGTAACACTTTCGTTTACAGCCGATGAGGATGATCAGAATGGGTTTACTGAGAACAGGGTCAATTAGGTCTTGTCATTTGGGGTGTTTCAGACGCAATTGTTTGTCCTATTTAACTGGCTGTTTGAAAAACGGCTTGTCGTGAATGAATGAATAAAAGTCTGCTTTAAGAGTTAGACAAGACATGACCAGTAGTGGATTTTAATGGGATGTTGAAAGTAACCCCTGATTTGTCAATCCTTGAGAAACAGAGGTTCCTTTATCAGGGAGTATTAAAAAAGGTTTTGAACATGGCATGTATATAGCCGATGATTAGTGAAAGTTGTACTGTGTGTGATTTGTCCTTAAAACTCTGTTATGTATTATGATGTTTCTCTTTTTTTTTTATTTCTTCTGACGCAGTCTAGGGAATGCATCCAGTTATTTGACTTTGTCATCTCAGGCCACAACTGTCCTTGGTAAAAATGAACAAAGTAATTCTTTTACTTCATTACATTGCTATAATGTTCTGTACATGAAACTGTTTTTAATTTTCACCAGAGCTGTGCATTGGTCCATATCTTAAAACTTTTGTTTCAACATCTTACAGGGAATTATTCCAAAACTAGAATGGTTAAATGTATCACTTAATATTCAAGCAGTCGGGCGCCAAATGTATCACTTAATATTCAAGCAGTCGGGCGCCAAATGTATCACTTAATATTCAAGCAGTCGGGCGCCAAAAGTATCACTTAATATTCAAGCAGTCGGGCGCCAGGTTATGAAAAGAAGTTTTATTTTCCTCAGTCTTTCAAACTAAAAAAAAAATGCTGCAATGTATCATAAAAATGTCAGAGGCTATTGATAAGTCATTATAACACAATTATTAAAATTGAAGGGATTTAAATTTAAGTTAATTTGTATTCCCGTTCGACTTGACGAATCCATACAGTGAAATAATTGTGGTTGGTTTAATAAGTTAGTGTTGGCAATATTTTTGTTATTCTTTTTTCAAACACTTGTTTAATAATTATTAATTAATACAAGAAAATTTAGGTGGCTGAGCCCATGGGAAGTGATTTCATGGCCTTCAATCTGTAATAGAATTGTCAGCAGTAAATGTCAGGCCACTACACAACTTGAGTCAATCGACCTTTTATGTTTCTAAAAAGTAACTACACTGGCAAGGCGCGTTATTTAATTAAAATTGATGAATCATCTCGGGTTATAAAACTCCCAAAGGGATGTATCAAAGAGAATTCCCCAAAATAAAAGGGCCTGCAGCCGGGGCTTAGTGGATAGTTAGTGCACTTACTAATCCTACTTCCATGCATCATTCATGGGGTTGAGTGCGTCTGTTCACCATCAGGTATGAGTGAGTCACACAATGTTGGTCGTGTAATCAAAGGATGGTTTTTATGAGGTTTCCTCCAGGTTTTCCATCGTATTTATGAAAGGAACAAAGTGACCTGGATAATCTGTCGTCATATAAGTGAAATTCCCTTGAGTATGATGTAAAACCCCAATCAAACAAACCAAACTAAAAAGTACAAGTGCCAGTAATTTTGAATGCTGTTATGGAAGTTTAAGCTTTAACCTTTGCTTCAATTCTGAATGTTTAAATTTACCAAAAAAGAGAAGGACTATTTAGTATATGATGTGTTTTATTTTTTATTTTACCTGACTGGCCATGGAGGAAATGTGAACAAGGAAGCACCAGTTACCCCCATGCATCTGGTTTACCCAGGAAATCTTCACAGAATGGGGGAATCTATGAACTCCTCCAGTTTCGGTTGTCCTTGATCCGAAGGCAAGCTGATTACCGCCTTTGGCTGAGGCGAAAAGCACCATGTAATATTTCTAAAAACAAAAGTTTTTTTAAAAAGCTATCATGCGTATCTGTTTTAAATGTCATACAGCGGAAAAAAGTAAAACAGTTCATACTTGTCAGAATTATTTCGTCGCTGGAAGGTTGGATTTTATTAAGTATATAGCTACCTATAGAATGTATCTATTGGTATATTTTTTCTTTGTACTGAGGGTACCTTGTGTTCGATGCAAAATAACAAAAACCAAACAAAAACAAAAAATTATTGCTTGCATCGTGCAAAATACTTTTTTTCTTGGCAACTGTTATGTGTTTTGTCACAGTCATATATATATATGCACAGCAATTTTCAGTAAAATTATACAGAAAGATGAGAATGGACAAGATTAAAAAAGTGACTGCAAGGATATGAATCGATGCAAAACGAAGTTTTCGGTAGTATATTTATTTCCCGAGCTTGCTTTAAAAAAAATCTCGATCTAACTTTGTGTATTTTTTTTTTCTTCTTTCAGATATGGAGAAAGAAGACGCCCATTCATACCACCAGTTGTGAAGCAAGTTATGATCAAGTTTTTTTTCTTGAACAAAATGTGATTAAACATTTATGTGCAAGTTTTTTTTTAAAATGACACAATTTGAATTTCCATGTTTCTATTTTAGGTTGTCTTCAACAGTGCAACTTGCTCTAGGGGTTACAGAAATTGCAAATGAAATAAAAATAAAATCCTAAAAAAAAATTATGGTAGAAATGGTATTTTCCTGTTTGTTTATATACCTATTCATTGTAATCATTTGAAGGGTTGGGAGGGAGCTTCCTGTTGCCCTGTTGCTCCCAGGCCTAAGGGACAACATGAAGTCGATCTGTCGGTGATGTCTTTGTATTATGTCCTGTCTTGTCTTTGTTTGTTGCCACTTGCCAGTGGTGTCGCGGGTGGTTTCCTTAACCCATTGGGCTGGCAAGGTGCTATATGAGCGAAATAACCGTAACTACAGCATTGAATCCCAATCAAACAAATAGTTCGAAAGAAATCAACCTTTACAGCTTGGACCATGTAATAAATAACAGTTATTCCAATGGTTCATCTCCTATAACTTGGGCAGTTTGTTGTTTGAAGAGTAGCAATGCTTTCTTAGCAGTCGAGAAAAATTCCAACATTATGGAAAACGCTTCACACCTTGTTTGTGCTAGTTTCAATTCTGGTTGTAATACACCGCCGTCGTGTAAGTGAAATACCCTTAAGCCTGGCGTAAAACACCAATCAATCAATCAATCAACTTACAGCTTGGTTCAAGGTTCGTTAACTACAGTTTTCCCCTGGGTTCATGATAACAGTTTGATCCATTCTTCATAAATTATATTTATATTTTGTTCTACAGTTGTTGGGGTTCATCATGTACAGATTGGTCCACAGTTCATAAAGCAATTGTTGGGGTTCAACATATACAGATTGGTCCACAGTTCCTAAAGCAATTGTTGAGGTTCAACATATGCAGATTGGTCCACACTTCACAAACAATTATTGAGGTTCAACATATACAGATTGGTCCACACTTCATAAACAATTATTGAGGTTCAACATATACAGATTGGTCCACAGTTCATAAAGCAATTGCTGAGGTTCAACATATACAGATTGGTCCACAGTTCCTAAAGCAATTGAGGTTCAACATATGCAGATTGGTCCACACTTCATAAACAATTATTGAGGTTCAACATATACAGATTGGTCCACA
>JARDVA010466238.1:0-15406 GCA_030265315.1 Mopalia swanii | reverse complement strand
TATAGCAGGAACGCTGTGTGTTTGCCGTTTAACTTCGCTGACCCGTTAGGCAGAGGCTGGGAGTTTTCATTTTTCGTTTTTGTTGGACTCAATGCATTCGGTCTCTCTTTGGTTGTTATCATGTATGGGCTAACGTACAGAGTAGTGCGTAAAACGCAAATTACGGCTGGTCGTGAAGATAGAATAGATTTAGAGGTTGCTAGAAAATTAACTATTATTATCGTAACTGACGTTCTATGTGTAATTCCCTTGACAATGACCAACCTATTGTCAGTGCTGGGAGAACCTATCAATAGAGACATGGCCTCTGTCTTAACAACTGTTATTTTACCCATTAATTCAGCCCTGAACCCGTATCTCTTTAGTTTTAGTGCCATCCAGAGTTATAAAAAAAAGAAATATCACAAAAAATCGTCTTCTGCTTATAATTGATATTATTCTAAGTATCGCGGCTCGGTGTAAGTTTTTGAACGACATTTAGAAGTGGGGTAACATAATTATACAATTTCTGGATAACCACTTCTTGTTTTGTGATAGAGCACAACGTTTCGACACATATGCTTGTGTTCTATCACAAAGCAAGAAGTGATTATCCAGAACTTGTATAACTATCGCAGCTTGCTGTTGATAGGGTACTTCTTGGTGCCCCTCGAATATAACTGTCAACATGGATGAAACCTGTTGTTGCATCTTTGTTATTGTTTCTTGGGAAGTTTTTTTTTTCGCCTTTAAATTCAAAACTGTATTCCCCTTAATGAAAGTGCATGTAATAGGTTTGTCGTGATGTGGGAGTAAAGTTGGTAAGTAATTGACTTGTTCTATGATTCTATCCCAGAAAATAAATGCAGGGTTCAGACTGAGGACATTAAAAGTTGAAAAACAAACTTATATACAAGAACAAATCTATACATATAAAGTTATCCATGAAGACATAATAAGCGAAAATACCAATCGGTACTTGCAAAGGAAAATTTCAGAATCAAAGTTGAGTAGAAACCCTTTCATTTTGAAAAGTGAATAGTGATTAACAGATTTTATTTCAGCAGGGAGTTTGTATCATTTCCTGGGATATTGTACTCGTCGTGGGTGTAAGGATAAAGTACTTCTGAGAATTAATTTGTCTGAGGTTGAGATATTGTTTTCTTTTTTTGATAGTTACGCACCTGTGATTATTTTACAAACAAATCATGACGATCATGAAGACACTTGTCTTTGCTGATTGCATGGTTACATCCCGATGTATTATATCCTTTCCCCAGGCCATTTGCATTAAAAGGAATACGTATAGATCTTGGTTAATTTCTTGTAATAACACACCAAGCTGAATATACTATATAATATTTAATGAGCAATTAAAATTTGTTGAAGACATGAAAAGGTTAAACATCAGTATAGGTATAGGCTCAATGGAGATAGTGTGGAAACGGTAGTAATTACATCTCGCTTTATCAACGAAAACGTCTTCCACGAACAACAACTTTAATGCCATCGAAAGTCTATGAACTTCAATATCATTTCTTTAAACTTAAAAGGCTGATTATTTGTTGAAATTTTACTGATGACGTTGTAGCGGTATTTTTACTGTTCAAGTCTCTAGTCTTTACCTGCTTAAAGATTTATGCCTGTGTTTCTAAGATCTACTATTGGTAACTACTAGTACCGTAACAGATGTATCAAAGAATGACCGAGCGGAGCTATTATCATCCTCTATAATGATCTAATACTTTAGAGACACCTCTATAAGTGGGTTATATAGTCTGGTTATTAAGCTTAATAACCTAATTTACTTATGAAAGAGAAAGAGCAATACCAAGAATTTCAAATTGAATTGAAATATATAAACTTTATGATATGTAGAGTTATCACGTTCAAAGATAAAAACTGATTGTTTGAAATCTATTCATTGGATAAATTCTCAGGATTTGAGATCCAATGTTAATCTTCAAACTTGTCACCAAAAAGTGAAATGATCTGATAATTGAGAACTGAATCTCTTTCTGGTCATTCGTGTGGCGGTCTGCTGATGGATGTTGATCATGCTACTTGATGCCATTAGTCAATGTCCTATCTGTTTATCATAAGAGTCAATGATCTGATTATTAAAAATGATTCCCCATCTTTATAACATAAAAGCCAATGATTCTATAATTCAGTAATGATTTCCTATAATCTTATAACATAGAAGGCAATGTTAGGAATCACAGAGTAGAGATTGGTCTGTAATAAGCTAACGCACTCCGGCTTGCTATGCCAACGTTTCACCTCCCGTATGGTGGTAGACTGCGTAGAAGGAATCCCCTCTCTTGCCCGTCCGGACCGCCTTCTGACTGTTTCTGTTCAAATTGTGCTTTTTGGACCGCTTTCCGTGATGGATGTCGCGGCCTGTCAATCACATGCTTAATTTATATATTTATTTAAAAGAATTTGTTTTTTATTTCATTTACATTGCCATATTTAAATTTTTTTTAAGTGTAATGTAAATAATTAATAATTACAAAACAAAATTAAATGTCTTATAAGAATATTAGTCTATTGTTAAAACGTAAAATAAAAATATAATCTATTTACAATATATATACATGTTATTTACAGAGTATTTCTATGGTTTATTTTATTTGAATTGTCTTCTTGCATTTTGTAGTTAATATATACTATACTTACGATTCCTTGTCTCGCCCCCGTCATTTGCACACAGAGCCGTCCAGAAAAAACTGCCGATTCTCCAGGATAGAGAATGTATCATTATGTTTGCTGATGATTCTCTATCCCGAGAACAGTTGCAGTTATATGAAATCTGCATCGGAACCAGTGGAGATCTGTGCCTGCAACTGTGCTCTTAGTGAGCATATGAGGCAGCCTGTGGGTCTTCAGGTTGTAGTTCAAGGTATTGAGTATGTAAATTTGTAGTCTGTAACTGTTGAGTATGTAAGTTTGTAGTATGTAACTGTTGAATATCTGTGAAAATGTAGATAATGTGTGTAGCATAGGGATATCAGAGAATTTTAACAAAACTAACATGCTGCATGATGGTAGTAATAATAGTAACAAGGACAACATCAGTAATAATACTAATAACAATAATTGAGAAAAAACGAGAATCCTTTTTACAATTGATTTAGGCGAATGTCTTATGCTACCCACACAGAACATTGTATCTCTTGTTTATTCAGATAATACAATGTTGATTTAATCGATTTTGTTTACTGTTATATTTATCTTGTTTACGTTTTAAAAGGGAAATCGAGTACAATTCCTGCCCCGCAACGACAGTGTGACAGACTGCCCACAAAGAACATGGTATCTCCGCTGCCACGCTTCTTTTGTTAAACATTTGTTTTATCGAGCATTTCATTCACCCGTGTTTTTGATTTGAGTTTGTTTTTTAAATGTCTTTTGAGTTAATATCATAAGGGTCGATTTGTCCGTGTGATCCTTTGGGCTAATGTGACACATAGCCAACACAGAATATGGTATCTGCGGTGCCACATCACCCTTTCGGGATAAGATTGATTGCTAGATTTTAAATTGTATGTTATATGCGATCAACTTTAAATAGTCCATTATGAGCTGGTATACATGTTTTATGTGCCCTCGTTTAGGATTAATGATAGCAGGTAGTGTTAGTGGAATATTTAATTGATTTAAATCGTGTGCGAGTATGCTTCTTTCGTGTGTCTATTCATGGCATTTGGTAAATATAGAATCTATTGTTTCTTCATCTTTGTTACAACCGAAACACACCAATGGGGTGTTTATGATGAGTTGTACTTTAAATCCAGTTTTGGTGTTTCACGTAGTTTCAGGCTTTTATACTCTTCGCGATGTGCTTTGACAGGATAAAAGCAGTCACGTGTCGATTTAACCTCTGATGAACATCGGGGGGTACAATTTGATTGGCTCTCTGTGATGATCAACCCAAACTCGTCTGTAACTTTACAGACTCTTAGTAACACACATGATCTACTATACAGCACTTAGCCATGCTCCCAATCATTGTCTTGTATCAGTAACACAACAAGGCGATTTTTAGGGATATACAACTTCTGGATTTATTGACGAGATCTACTATATAGCATCTGGTCATGCTCCCAATCATTGTCTTGTATCAGTAAGAAGCACCGATCTATTATATAACCACTGGTCATGCTCCCAATCATTGTCTTGTATCAGTAAGAAGCACCGATCTACTATATAGCCTCTGGCCATGCTCCCAATCATTGTCTTGTATTGGTAATAAGCACCGATCTACTATATAGCCTCTGGTCATGCTCCCAATCATTGTCTTGTATCAGTAAGAAGCACCGATCTATTATATAGCCTCTGACCATGCTCCCAATCATTGTCTTGTATTGGTAATAAGCACCGATCTATTATATAGCCTCTGACCATGCTCCCAATCATTGTCTTGTATCAGTAAGAAGCACCGATCTATTATATAGCATCTGGCCATGCTCCCAATCATTGTCTTGTATTGGTAATAAGCACCGATCTATTATATAGCCTCTGGCCAAGCTCCCAATCATTGTCTTGTATTGGTAATAAGCACCGATCTATTATATAACCACTGGTCATGCTCCCAATCATTGTCTTGTATTGGTAAGAAGCACTCTCTTAACTTGCACCTATAGTCGGTATAATATGTTTATAACATTTCTTATATAATAAATATTGTGTGTTATGTAAAATTTTCTTGTATCAGTAACAATCACCGATCTATTATATAGCCTCTGGCCATGATCCCATTAATTGTCTTGTATTGGTAATAAGCACCGATCTATTATATAACCACTGGTCATGCTCCCAATCATTGTCTTGTAGCTGTAACAATCACCGATCTACTATATAGCCTCTGGTCATGCTCCCAATCATTGTTTTGTATTGGTAAGAAGCACCGATTTACTATATAGCCTCTGATCATGCTCCCAATCATTGTCTTGTATTGGTAAGAAGCACTCTGTTAACTTGCACCTATCGTTAATATAATATGTTTATAACATTTCTTATATAATAAATATTGTGGGTTATGACAAATTTTCTTGACTTATTTTTCTTTACTAACATAGCTGTGTATCGAAACAATATGTAAAAATAAACTCTGCTGTACCCTACCAGACCAATACAACTTGAAATGGTTATTGTTCTCGAGGACTGCTAGTTTCTGTAATGGTTGGAGCTATGGAAAGCCTTTGTAGAAATGTTATTAAAAGGCATTTGTGGGTTGGACGAAAACAAGTATTAGAGGCCGCGGGTAAGGGGTGTAGGTGATGCGGACGAGGAATGAAATGTTACGCATGAAAGTTGTATAGGATGCGTAACTCAGCGCGTATTTGCTATTTCATAATAAGGAAGGATTTAAAACGTTATCATGTACTAATTAGTTATTACATAAATAGTAGTGCGCAGTAGTAATTGTTTTTGATACCGCACTACTATTTATGTAGTAATTATTAGTACATGATAACGTTGAGCCCTTCCATAGTCTATAGTTCTGGCGTCTTGATACCGGACTACATGTTAAGTAAGGATTTGTGCGTTATGAGTAGTCCGGTATGTGGGTTATGTATTACTAATGGCCGACGTCCGTGACGTCAGCGTGCTCGGGTCGTAAGGGGTCACCGGAGTGCATGCCAAGTGTGTCGTCAGCCCGGCCCGGTAGGATCTACTGGTCAATAAGGGTCTGTACGTCATTGAGTATTAAGCAGCGGATGAGAGCAGCGTCCTCTACGTGCCGTCACCGGTGATACGTGCTGGCTGTGGTTCTGAGCGTTCATTCCGTACCCTAGAGAAAGGGGACGCAAATCGACGGTTTAAAAAGAATGGATTGAATTATTTCTATTACTGACGATGGCGGGGTATGTCAAGGACCGAACCGGATGTCAAGCCGTGTTATGCGATGACTTTGACGTTGACACAATGCACCATGACGTCAATATGTCGAGTAAATGTGGCTCCTAGTGTCCTAAAGGGAACGACGCCACAACGCCATCGATATAGTTATCTCCCTTGACCATACAGATGGCGCTACGCTGTGGCCATCCGGGCATGTGAATTAGCATTTTGCTATGTCATCATACCGACGGTCACGTATCCTGTAGCGGATCGGTAGGGTGGTTGCTGTTGTCGTGCGCTAGTTCTGTTTATAGAATGAGGTCACATGACACAGTCAAGAGGCTTTGACTCCACATCATAACTGAGTTGGGCTTCGATGTGTTAGACGTCGGGGGTTGATCAGGACCTGGTTAAACTGTTGGGGGAGGTGTGTTTTTAGCAAGAGCGAAGACGGGCTTTCACGTGGTGTGGTTTTCAAAGCGGGCGGGCGTGCCGATGGGCGGGGCGAAGGGCGGGTGTGCGACTCCGCCTGTCTTGTAGGCGTCTTGCAGCGTTTTGCGGCGGTGGCTTGTGTGGCGTTGTGCAGCGTGGGGCTACGCCAGGACACCGTCACAACACTGCTCTGCGGCTTCACGACACCGTTCAGCAACGCTGTGGGTATATTCCCATGATGCTTTGCGCACTGTGTGGTCGTTGGGTTAGGATGTGTTAGGACAGCTTTAAGATGGTCGCAGGAGCGTCACCTATGTACCGCCTTGACGAAGAAGAGAGCAGTAACCTAAACATTCTTATGAAAGAGGCGTTCCAATTTTACAATAAACGTCTAATACCAGACCCTCAAACACACGCAAAAACAACAAAAACAATGAAAACAACAAGAAAACTCGGTCACAATAGTTTGGGTGACTATTCAATTTTTTAATCTTTTTTTTAACAACAACACGAACGATAGCAACAACAGTTGAATCCATTTTTGTTCTTACAATGTTCAATTTAGGTCAGAGATCCAAAACGGGGAATAGACCAGGAAAGCACGTCCGATCACATCGTACACCACCACGTCGTTCTCCAAGGGTGGACCTTCAAACAGGGCCACGATCTGCGACATGGGGACGTCTCGAGCTCGATGAGAGGCGCAGTACAGACAATATTGCCAACACACGTCCGTCGTGTCACTTTGAAACTTCTGCGTATTCCACGTCCAGCTTCGTGTCGTCTGAGTGTTGCGGCGGGAGATGTTGATCCTGTCGTCTAGGTAGGCTTTCCCCACTCCGGTGAATAAGTTGAAGTACGACCGCACGTACAAGTTGTCGTTGAAGCGTGGTGTGAGGGGTTGTGATGGAATTTGGCGACCGTTCATATGCAGCGACAGGTGGTTCAAGTCCATTTGTTGAAAATTGAAAGGGGTTTTCGCTATTAGTACCGCCGAAAGCTGTGTTATCGACCATGCAGAGAATGAGGCGTCTCGGTAACACACACAGGAACAAATTTTTTTCGTTGACGACTGTTTACCCTTGGGGGACAGCGAAGTACTTCGGGTATTGGGCCGGAGATTTTTCCAAGACCTTGACATGGGACGAGCTGGAGGGGTGGGCTGAATTGTACTTTATGAAGGTGCATTTGTACGTATTGGAGAACGACTTTATAATCGGGCTGTTCTTGGTTGGTGAGTAAGCTGAAGACGTCTTTGACACTTGTCAGTCGCACTCGCACGGCGACGTGGTTGAGGAGATACACGTCTTGAAACCCAATATCCGTGTGGAGACGGACGAGCATGTCGATCGATCGATTTTTTGCCGTGTGCCCCATGCGATGGACAAATCCCTGGTTCTCACCGCTTTTGCTGTTGAACCGACCCGCCTTCTCTTGGTACCAGAGGGCTGTGGCCAGTTGGGAGTCTTTCGCCTCGCGGCCGTACGGCAGTAAGGTTTCGATGCTCGGTAATGGTACATGATGGTGGAGGCACTCACCAACATATTGTTCAAGCTGATATCGGCCTGCTGCCATAGACTTTGTAGCCACAGGTTCGTGTGGGCGACTTGATCATCATCTTCCAAATCCGTACCAT
Organism: Mopalia swanii; assembly: GCA_030265315.1. Classification (NCBI taxonomy): domain Eukaryota; kingdom Metazoa; phylum Mollusca; class Polyplacophora; order Chitonida; family Mopaliidae; genus Mopalia; species Mopalia swanii. The sequence goes on along the minus strand of JARDVA010466238.1, from coordinate 7,509 downwards.
CTCCCTTGACGATTTTTGCTTTGATGTACACGAGGTATTGGTCAAATCCAAGTACGTGTCAGTGTCAGCGTTGGTAATGTGGAAATCGACAGGACCGCCATCGCTGATGCTGGCCACGGGGTTGTATGTTTTACACCGATTCGTCACCACACTGCCCTGGGTCGGCCGCGGAGCCCACAAAACAAACTCACTGTTCATCGCATCACACGTTGGCGGTTGCACAATCGGCATGCTTTTAGCTGAAGATATTGGGTTGAATCCATCGGGGTAAGGTCGCGCTCGACTTACGCCGGGACGTGTCGACCGACCTTTAATACCTCGTGTAAGGTCTGCTGCTTGTTGATGTAGACCATGTCGCAAGGTTTGCTCTCCTGGGGAGACTTCCCGTTGTTTGACTTGGGTGATGAGATGTTGGACGGCTGCCGTCGCACGGCGTTTCATGGCCCGTTTGACAGGGACGCCCTGGACCACATCCTGTACGGCGTCCAGACCCCTATTCAACGCCTGTCGACCAATCGCTTTATCACCTTGCAAGGCTAGAGGTTTGACCAGTTTGAATACGCTGCTTCAGATGTTTCCCAGACCATACCCCCGTTGGTGGAAGCCTCCACTGATGACGTTTAACCCATCGCCACCGGTTTGCCGCGTGTAGTAGTTGAGGAAGGTTTTGTTGTCGAGCTGTCATCGTGTTAGGTGAAATGGACCGCTCGCTTCCGTGGATAGTGTAGTGTCACGATCACCCTGCCGCGGGAGAATGGGACCAAACGCCCGTAGTCTTCCTTTATATCGATTTCCACTGTGGTGAACTCTTTCTTCTGCACCGGGAGGTATTGAATATGTTGAAATTCACGGCTCACTTGGACTCCGTTGTTGCGCTGATCGATGCTCACCGCTCGCAACAGAGGGGCTAGGGTATCACCGATCACGCGCGGTTCTATCACGTCGCAGTACAGACACAACGCTTGAAGTCCGGTATCGAGTTCATCCTGCCGGTTCGGTACCCCTTCGTGTGAATCATCAGACGTTACGGTGACGATGTAGTCGATATCTATCCACATTAACCGCGCCAGTCGCTGACCTAACCGAAACTGAATCGTCTTATGGAAAGTGATTTGAAACACCTGATAGTTTAATAGGGAATTCTACGGCCGTCGCTGTCACCCAGTGACTCGCCTAGTGGCTCGCCCTGCTGGTGATCGCGTTGAGGTGCTCTCTGAGGTGAATAAACCACACTGGCGGATGCCTGGTGGTGCCACAGCCACCCCGCCCCGCAGCGACTCCCATGGGGATGTTCACAGGGTGATGAGGTTGCTCGGGGTTCCCCCATATTCTGTTGGGGATCCAATCTCTCTGGTTAGTCATCGCTTTCGACGCCCGGGCCAAGACCTCGCGCCCTCGGGCCGCTCGGTGCCGTCGATCTCACAGGGCGTCGTTGATAAGATCAACCATGTGTTTCTCGGGTAAGACACGACCGTCGATGACCAAAGCCCCCATCTCGCTCCAGCCGGTGGTCGGATACGTCTTGATGCGTTCTAGTAAAGCGTGCGGTTTTTTACGAAGACGGACAGGGACACTGCTTAGCACCTCATCTTCGATGCGTTAGACATCGTCTCATGACGATGTGATTCTTAATGCAGGCGTTGAGACTGCTGCCGAGGGTGCTAAAGCTGAAGGTTAGCTTGTCAGTTCTGCGAGGGCTGATGCTGGGTTAGATGAGGTTCTAGTAGAGGTGGTGGTTTGACCCTTCCTCGGAGAGGTGTTCCAGCTGGATGAGTCGATGGTGGTACCGTTCAGTGGGTCCATGCTGGTGCTTAAGGGAGGTGGTGGTGTAGTGAAGTGTTGGATCCCACGCAGTCTAAAATGATAAGTTAAAAATTGCTGCAACTTCTGATTGTACTGTTGAATTTTCTCCGTGTCCTACAGGCTCGATCGTCGTAATATCGCTTCCATCTCCTGATCGAGATTGCGTAACGCTTTGACAGTTTGGTTCACAGGGTACTGCACTGCATTGGTGGGGTGGGATGCGTCGTGTGTCTTGGTGATGGTGGCGTGTTGCAACGCTTCCAATAACCGAGGTTCCAGCAATGCCATCTTTTCTACCGATGACATCCTCCTGAGCGTTGAAGCTGTTCGTGGGTGGTGTTAACGTTTTCCGGACACGTCAACACACGGTTGTTACTACCACGAATCAGGGCACGGGCAACGTCAGGTGGAGCTGTGGCCAAGACATTTAGCGTCGGTAAATGTTTCTTCGCGCGAGCAGACATGTTGTCCATCCATTCCAGGGGTGTTGAAGACTAAGCCATGTGGACGTCTGTTGGCTTTTATACCTTCCGCAAATACAACGACCTGGATTCTTTATCCACCAGGGTTGTCGGTCCATACCTTGTGGATCGCGAGGTCACTCCGTCGAGGGTTGTTCAGCGACTAACCCCCGCGCAGGGGTGGGGTGTTTAAATAGGTCTCAAGGCGGTTGTGCGGATTGAAACTCGCAGGCCAACCCAACCACTTGACCCAATGGACGGTCTTACCCCGGCGTTTTTCCGTCTTCAGTATAGCTTCCATCTGATAGTAATCGTCGGGTGTGGTGCTGACGTGTTGTAATTCAGCCTCGTAGAACGTACCAGCCAACTCTTCGCCTTTCAAGTCCTCTAACGTATACACGACCGGGCGTCGAGGGTGACGTTGTTTGATGCGAAAGAGTTCTGTACTCCAATTCGGTAAATATACCTTTTCAAACAAGCCTTTGACTTTACTAATACGGACATGATCCCCCACTTGAAACCGAGCCCGCTTCAGGGGTGTCGTGCTCGGTCCATACAAACGCTCGCGGACGATGTCTTGCTGCTTGACCGTGACCTGGGTCGGTGTTCCTCCAATTCTGCGGTGATAAGCCTTGTTGTACCCCGCCACCAAGTTTTGTACGCCATCGATGGAGCGTCGTGTATTCGTCGCTGTAAAATACTGGTACATCCGTCCTTTGCACGTCCAATTAAACCGTTCGACCACCTGAGCTTTAGACACCTTGATGTCTCTATCACGTACCCCCTTCCATAAGCCGTTTACACCGCTGTAGGCCGCCGGGTTGTTGGGGTCATAATACAATCGTCGCAACCTCTTCTCGGGTGTCTTTGACGGGGTCATTGCCTTTGTCTTTGATGGGGTCGTTGTCGGGCTCTTTGGACCCCCCCCTCTTCTGCCTACCTATATGCTTGTCATGTGGTACGCATGGTCGCGCTACTTTTGTAAACAGGAACGACCAGACACGACGACACACGCCAGACACCATTAGACACCGAACACCGCTAGCGGTGTGAACAGTCGTCAGATCGCGGAATGGGACACGTCGGTAGGCGTGGGTAACACGGTTCTTTCGTAGTAGCGACGTATGGCGTCAGGGTGTTGGGCTTGGTCACACACGTCATCGGTGAATTCTTTTAACACGAGTAAATGACCTATATTTACCCGACCATCTTCAAACATCGTCAACACAACGGTTTTGTATGCTCGTACATTCTGCACCGAGGCAACCATATGTGCCCAATGAAGTTTACCATCCGGTCTGACATCGTAATTGTCGACTGCATACTGACCCCCATACGTCTGAACCACTGCTGATATACTCTTGAAACAGGGTCGTAGTGATTAAAGATATCAATAGTACTGACCCATCCTGTATGGTGGCTGTTGTCAAGACATCATGATCTCGGGAAGTTTATTAATGTAGAACACGGCGTTGGTTACATGCTCTACAAAACCACTTCGTGTCAGGGCGTTGTAGACGACCCCAGTTCATCGCATTCTGCGACTTGTAGGCCGTGCTCTCTTCTAGAAGCGCTGTTAACGTCGCGCTATTGTGTATTAACTTGGGGCTGGGTTACACCCGGGCGTTGTTGATGCTAGGGTAGTTATACCACATCTGGTTAGTCCGTAGGCAAGGTTTAATTTGAACGCCATCGCCCGGTTGTCGTAGATGTACAAAACGATCCGGGACCCGCTCTCCGTTAAGTTGGACGTTGTAGCGGTCCTGGACAGGTCCCCCACGGTGAACATGTTGCCGTATGGTCGGCCAGTGCTGGCGGTGCAGGGCAGCGACATCGCCACCTTCAGGTAAAACGTCATGGGGTGGCTCGCTCCCATCTGCCATGAGCGCCGATGGTTCGTTATCCGTAGAGGGTAACGGCTCTGGCGGTGTGAATGGGCGCTGTAATGGCTGGTCCGATTCTTTAAACTTTTGGCGCAGTACCTCCATCATCTCTTCAATGCGTTGGCATGGTGCCTCCCTGACGGCGTCAATGGTGTAGGTGGCATCTGCGGTTGAAGGTTGTAGTTTGGGGTAGAACTGACTCATCTAACAACACATTATCACCCTCCTGAAGTATCGCAACACGCCGTGTAGCAGGTCGTTTCATCGTCTGTGTTACCCCATGGACCACGCGCCGATGATGTTTCAAATCCATAAATCGGATAAAACCCCGCCAACAACTCCCGCATTTGAAATGCAATCGCCTGGCTTCCTGGATTCGTCCTTTTTCTAAAGAAGATTGGTCGTGGGGGTGGTGATGCTGCTCTCTCCTATGTCTAAGTACACTAAAGCTTTGTGTTAATACACCACAAGTATCGTAGGGGAACATGGTCAACTCTCTCTCTCTCTCGATTAGGTGTTCAAAGGACTTGAACACATACCTCGCTGTGCAGTGGTGTTTTATAGCAGTCGATCTCAGAACGAGGCTGCGGAATCTAGCTCGGTGACACACACACTAAGTTCACTGAGTACACGTTGCATTCCATGACCTCCACAACACCCCTGACCACCCTTCCTTCTGTGGTAGTTCGGTGTTTCTCACCAGCTCCGCATGGTCAGTCACAACAACATCCTTATTAGGCGACGCACCTCCGGCCATCCTCAAAACGCTGCAAGACGTCGTACAGGCGGGCGGGCGGGCGGTGCAGCGAGTGGGTGTGCGACATCACCTCTACCACCCTAACCCACCCCTGTGGGATAACCTGCGGTTGTCACAGCGACGATACAGGCTGTTACAGGGTGGCCGTGAGAGTGACCTAATGTTCCAGGTTCGTAGCACATCTAGGCCGTCACAACATGCGTCCGCTTAACGATGCTCTGAACTCTCTAGGCTAGGAAGCCGTTGTTGTGACCTCACAGAATCCCATGTCAACTCTTGTCACATCTCGACCACTCTCGTGAGAGTCCGCCCCGTGCACAACATATTCCCAGTTGTTTTAAATCAACACATGGAAAGAAAAATACAATAGCCAGGTCATGTTCGTTGAATAAACCGATGTGTCACATGACTTAAATGACTCCCACACTAATGTTTAATCGAGCACTGTGCTGTGCTTCCAGCGACATGTTACAACCCTTCTCTCTTAGCCAATGATGATAGCGCAGCGCCATCTGTACTTGCATGTTCAAGGGGAGATCAATCTCCGTATTAAAAAGTGACACCTCGATCAATTTAAAAACTACACCACGCGAAAGCCCGTCTTCGCTCGTCCTAAAAACACACCTCGCCAACAGTCTAACTCAGATGTGTTGTCGAGTCAAAACGCCTTGACCGTGTAACGTGACCTCGTTCTAAAAATAGAATAAGGGCACGACAATAGCAACCACCCTCCGTACTCGTATATAAGACTTGCGTCCCCTTTCTTTCGGGTACGGAGTGAACGCTCAGAACCACAGTCAGCTCGTGCCACCGGTGACGGCACGTAGAGGACGCTGCTCTCACCCGCTCCTTAATACTCAATAACGTGCAGACACTTATTGACCAGTACATCCTCCCGGGCAGACGACACACTTGGCATGCACTCCGATGACCCCTCACGACCCCAGCACGCTGACGTCACGGACGTCAGCCATTAGTACTCCATAACCCACAATCCTTCTTTACATGTACTCCGGTATCATAGCGGACTACTCATAACGCACAAATCCTTACTTAACATGTAGTCCGTTATCAAGGTACGACAACTATAGACTATTGAAAGGCTCAACGTTATCATGTACTAATAATTACTAAATAAATAGTATAGTGCGGTATCAAAAACAATTACTACATTAATAGTAGTGCTGAGCCAAATTGGCTCCGCACTACTATTTATGTAATAACTAATTAAAACATGATAACGTTGAACACTTCCTTATTATGTAATAGCAATTACGCGCTGAGTTATACATCCTATACTACTTATGAATGAAGAAATGCCAAATTTACAAAGGGTCGACGAAGGTCGTGGGCGGGGAGGGAGATCACTGTTCGAGGTTTATGTTAAACTAGATTAACACAGCAAAGATATTAAGTTTGCCGGTTTAAGAATGTGACTATGGGTTGGCGATGAGAGGGGTAATTTCAAGAGGAAAGATAATATGGAGGTCAAAAATGAAACGAGTGGAACCTAAACAACATCGTGTGTGTCATAAACAATACAGTTACCAAGGATACCTCCTGATTTATATCTTTACTAGCGCTGTCGGGTTTATAGCTTCAAGTGATTACCACACCTGACTGTTTCATCTTCGTCACGGCTGGTTTCAATCGTGTTGTATGAATCAATTATTTTGTGAGAAGGCACCATTTTATGGTGAGTTTTATATTACAGTGTTGTATGTCAAAGCTGTGAGATTGTCTGAATCTAATTGCGGCTTAGAATATAATTTCACACTTGAAAGGACCTTTATCGCGCAAGTTGTGTTTGGTGTATATCACATGGTATAGACTCTAATCGAACTCGGATTTTAAAGGATTATGATTGGTTGCATTACATCCTCTACAAACAGCAATAGCGTTTCTTCTCTTGGATTAGTCGGCTAAGAAACACTGACATTTCTCTCAAATTGAGTTAAAGAGAGAAGACAGGTTTCGCCCAATGCCATTCCTGACGAATATGTTTTGTTTACTTATTTTAATCACAGTAATTTCTCCGGCTTTGACCAAGGTCTATATGATGAATGCACCGAATGTTACTATAACATACCCAATAATGGCGCAAAAATACAATCACTATAGTCTGGAAAAGTGGACCTTTGATTATAAGACTATTCTCAATTTTACAGTGGTTGTCACAAAGATGTCAATCGAGAAATCCAATGGCTGCAAAGCTGATTTTTTGCGTATCATCGATGATAGATTTTACAACAGAAACCGTATTTTGTGTGGTCAGAGAAGCTCAAACATTACTGTTTACAATGGGCTTACGTATCACATCGACATACTATTTAATTCAGATGGATCTTGGAACGATTCTGGATTTTCATTGCAAGTGACTGGGTATCCTGTCAACAACAGCAACCTTTGTGAACTGATGCACTATATCAATTATTTTTTAATAACTTCATCGATAATGACGTACAGGGATAGGTATCCTGCTTCACTGGACTGTTCCTGGGAAATTTCTGCACCTACGGGTAAAGCCATCTCTTTGAGTTTCACACGTTTTGATATTGAGTACTCTGGTCCAGACTGTCCGTATGATCGAGTAGAAGTTTGGAAC
>JARDVA010466127.1:0-10638 GCA_030265315.1 Mopalia swanii | reverse complement strand
CATTTTGATATAAATTGATGGCAGGAAAATGCGCAAATACATTATCAATGTATGTAAAATATCAAGAAACTAAATTACTGGAATATAAGTATTTTATTAATAGTATATCACAGCCAAATATATATTATCAATAACTTAAACACTAATTACAAGAACATATAACAATAGGAACAATCAAATGTAAAATAAAATCAACAACAACGCATCAATATAACTAAAATGTGAAGAGTGGATATCGACGAGACGTTACATTTTAAACTTCACCGGGACGTAAATGTGGTCGAGTGGGTTTCCATACATTAACAATATTAAATAATATACGGTAATAACAACATATAACTGTGAAAAAGTAAAAAAATACATTCACAAGAACTAAAACAATGCACATCAAATAGAAGGTGGGATTTCCTGGGGAAGTCCTGGGGCATCTTTCACAAAATGTCGTACGACTATAAAATAGTAAAATATCGTACGACATTTTTTCACCTATAGTTCAACGTGACGAATTTTATCGCACGATATTTTTTTTTCGTAGGACATTTTGTACGTATACACTTATCTGGACACAAATAATCTTTCATAATTTGAAATACTAAATGTCAATTAAATAATAATTATACATTAAACAAAAAGTACATTCGATTACACAATACAGTCAACCAAACACGTCATTAATACATTTACATCGATTAGTAACTTGTATGTGGAACAGAAAGAGTGCTTTCCAATAACAAGAACTTGATCAACAAATACAATATTCAGAACATAAAAATGGTCAAGTTGATGCCCATACATTCACAATGTAAAGTATTATCCACAAGATAACAACAACAATAACAACAACAACATATAACTGTAAACCAATGTGAAAGAAAAAGGCAAAATTACGTTCACAACAATTAAATCAATGAACATCAAAGAAAAGGTGAGATTCTTCAATTGCTGGTACCTTATACATGAATGCGAAATACAGTAGCTGGACACCTTCAAAACTTCATAACTTAATATTAAAATGTCAATTAAATATTAGCTATACATTTAACAATAAGCACGATAAACTCAACGTTAATTACTATCAATACATTCGCAGCGATTAATTAGTCGGATGAAGAATAGAATGTTGGCTTCCAAAATTATTGGTATTTAACATAGAAATACATTTCTCGAAATTAAAGGTCAGTTTCGTGCTCATGCATTTTCAATTCAAAAGGTCAAATTTGTGTGAACGCACCTTGTTGGAATACTATGGAAGCCTTTATCAACCAAATTTTTTACATAGAACCATTTACACTCATGACAAGTGTGACGTTGCGTATTTTCTAACGTAGTCGGCTTTTCTCTGTTGGTATACACTTGAATCAAGCTAAAGTAACAGTAACAGTGAGTGTGGTATTATAAATGAACGGCAATCAGTGTTTTACATGTTTTTTTGTGTGTGCACAATCGTCGTGCGATATTTTAAAAATAATATGACATTAAATAACTGTAACATTTCCTCGAATAACTCGTCTACAAATATATCCTGTTTAAACAAGAATTATATACTTAGACAATGGTCCTTAATAGAAGATTTAACATCCGTTTCAATGAACACTAGTACTAATACAAAGATACACCTTATTCAGATCTTCTGGGTTTCATAAACGTAGTTACATGTATTTCTTGATAAGGAATGACAAACACACCAGGCGGCGGCCCTAATGACCAAGACAGTCAGCTTGTGAAGGTTCAAAATTGTAAATCATGTACACATTTCCATTAGTCTTATAAATCATTATAAGGAGAGTTCATGCGGCCTGAAATAATATACGAGGAGAATTGCCCCTTAAGGCATCCAAAACCAGAATCACTGCCTGTATACAAGCTAAAGGCAAGGGCGAGTGCTGGCAATAATAACAATCAATTGAACTAGTTTGACCTACTGCCGATAAAGGGAATCTATCAGGCAAGCTAATAGAAGAGCAATTGATCAATATAATAAATTGATATATGTCTATATAAATAGTGGAATATTGAAAACAAGGGGCCTGAAGCACTACTAAGTATAATCCTGAATTAGATGAAGTCATTCTATGTTGAAAGTCTATCGCTAATCCACGATTAGGGATATAATCTGCTATTAGTTACTAATATTATGATTTGAGCAACTGGATCCAGGACTGATGTTCGGTTTGGTGTATTTTGTTGGACGAGTATCTATCTGACTTATATAGATTGTAATTACGTGGCACAAGCTTCGAGGGATCTGGTTTCAGGCGTACAATAAAACAGCGTACAATTTATTTACCACCTGCTTTCTCATCCATTTGGGGGATATGACAGTTATGTTTGTTAGTTTGTTTGTTTGGCTTGGATTTTACCAGTACTCAATGGTATTTCGCTCAGTACTCAATGGTATTTCGCTTATATGACAACGAATTTTTCCAATTCGCAATCAGCCTAGCTCAAATGTGCAGAAAACCGTGCGGGAACATAACAAACATTCTCGCGATCGCTGGAGCCACAACCTGTACATCGCAGGAGAGTCAGTAGGCCGATACGGTAACCAGTGAACTACGGGCGTGGGCCAGCACTGTTATGATATGCTGTTTATTTGTACAAACGAAAAGAAAACGAAAAAGGCGTGAACTCTTATTGGATGAAGGAGGGACATGATATTAACTATATTACATCATCAATATCTCAACATTCACAAGTAGAACTCACTAAATTGCTTGTGGAATAATTAGTCTTTTGTGTATTGGCCTGCCATTAGTTATACATGTACTCGTTCAAGAGATTTGGGCGATTGTAACACGTCCTTTATGCAAACAGTTATGACGGATAAGAAGGATAAAGTAGCTCCATGTGCATTAGTGTTATAACTGCATATAACAACAGTAGGCCTACATATCAGAATATCAAAACAGAGCGTGTGTGTCCAGAGATAGAAGTCCAATATGAGAAATACAGTCGTGAGGTACACCCCGGAATTTTAACTTACAAACATTCGCGGAACTATACTGGTGGTTCGATACTCTCAGATCACATGTAAAGAAACTTGTGACAAAGCAAAATTTCTAATTCTGTTTTCCGTCTTTCACAAAAAAGGTATAAAACAGCAAGTTCTCAGCCTGTTAATTGTATAGACTTCGCGTATAAATGTAACATTATCATTGCAACAGCAATATTAAATTTCCTGTAAATTCGGCGTTTTGATTGGCCCTGTAAAAGCTATATTAGAAAGCTCAACTATTTATAACACAGCAATAATGTTTCACGCTAACTATTTCGCTGGTTACTTGCCAGTTACGTCATACTTATTTTTTCTGTTTTTATTTTTATTAAAAGGCTATTTATTTGTTTCCAACAAAATATTATTTGATTTAAACGGCCGCGGTGCAATACATGTTAAAACCAGGAACTATACAGCACCAACCAAAGTCTGAGATAAATGCAGTTGTGTTTATATGTAGGATTTGATTAATGCTGACGAAGTGTTTGTGAAAAGCATCGATTTGTTTCTCGGCTGGAAATCGTTGAAATTGGCTGTTTGGCAACTGGTCATAATTGAAGGCTTGACTAGCTACGTGTCAAAATTACCGAAGCACTCTGATAGCCTAATCTGAACAAAAGCAAAAACAGCTTGATGAAAAGAAGAGCTGTAAACTACACAGGTAATTGATTTCACGGTTTTCACTTTTTTACACTGCATTTGGAAAGTATCCGAGATTTATGTCAAGACGTGAAATATTTATGGACTCAACTCGACAGTGTAACCAATTACATATCAGCAAACGTGAAATATTGTAATCATTAATCTGGCAACTGTGTGTTTTATTCCCACGAGCTTAATAACAGTGGAAACTATCCAAATATTGACAAAGGATGATACTACAAAAATAACATGAAGACAAATAGCCATTTTGCGTGACGGGTAATGTAACTCTACCAGTCATTCTCCGAAAAGCCGTTAAAATACCTCCAGCTGAATTATACAATGTTCTTGTACTAGTGTATCTAATCTGAGGTATAGAAACACAGATATTAAATTGTTACAAAAACTATTTTGCCCAATCACATGACTCTATTGAACAACCATGTTTGTCGTTGCTATAACCTTGCCCGTCACATTGTTATGTGTACCCATATGGACAGGTGTTTTAGATTTACAAATTATCAACTGATAACCTTTTTTAGGATGCCGTACCCTTTTCAGTGTTTTACGACAAATATTAGTAAATCGAAACAGAAGTTCATTGGACTGATGATCACACAAGCAATGATGATTGACGATGACCCCAAAATAAACACGATTTACTGAAAGCACGCAAACTTGTTTCATAAAATTCAATTGAAGTTTATTAAGCTTCGACAGTATTTTCGTTATTTTGGGTTAACGCTTTCTTAATTTGAACAGATTGTAGTTCACAAAATTGTGCAGGTTGAATCCCAGTACAAATAGCGGTTTTCAGGTAGTTTTATACATGATGGATGTAATATATTTCAAGGGCTGGAGACTATATTTAAAACGTATACGTGTGCATTCGTCGGAAGTTTATTAGTTCGTTTTATTTGTATGCGATTGAAAAAAGATTAAATTCTTAAACTACTATATTCTTGCATCATAATGTGTGTCTGTTTGAATACAGCTTAAGAGTCTATCTGTTAATCGTGTTACGTAAACTTGGGATGAATGTTACACTAGTCCGAGTATAAACATTTACATTTTGCTACTTAAATTACTACTCTGAGTCTCTGAGACGAAACTGTAATTTTGGTGATAACAGTTTGAACAGTTCAAATAAACACAATACTCGATTTGTTGATGTCTTAGAGCTAACACCATTAATACAACTAACAGTGAGTTGTTTGAACAAAGTGTTGCAGCCGTTTGTATTATTTCGCTTGTATATAGACTGTTATACGTCACGTTTGATTAGTTTGAGCCAGCCCAGAGATTATACAGCACGCAAAGTTTAACACAGCATCACGGAAGCGTGTGAGTGTTAATAACAACTCTGTATGTATGCACATGAAACCTGTTTGGGCTAGACTGTTAATCCTTTGGATAGAAAACATATGTTTGAGGCGCCCTAATGGTAACATCTAGAAAGTGATGTATGTTGATAAAATAGCAACGCGGTATGCAGATGGTATGCTTGTATACATATTCATCACATAAAACCTACACTAATGCACATGAATTGAGACATGTGGCAGACTGGCAGTATGAGAGATAAATTAAGAAAAACGTAGTCCCATTAAATCTGGTATCATCAAAATTTTCGTCATCTGAGGACAGTTCAAATGGCTATACAAAAAAACTTAGTTTCACACAGCCGAGGCAGAATATAGAAAACTGCTTGTAATTTGGGGGGGAGGGGGGGGGGGGGGCACACAAAGGTGGAGGGGGTAGACAAATGTCATGGAATTAAATCCACCAAACACACTATCCATACCATACTGGCATCTGTATTTTCTGTAGTATAATTTAAAAACATAAAGAAAACAATGCGATGACACGTTTCTATACAACCACAAAAAATATTGTCATTTGAGCAAGGTGCACAGGAATACTGTTATGTGTAGAAAGTAACAAGGGATTAAAGACTGTCAAATATAAATAGATTTCTTATATATCCTCAACATTGAAAGTCTATATCTTCGGTATGCTGCACTGGCATAGAATGAACTCGATGTATCGGGGGTTGCTGAAGTCCCCCAGTCCCATTACACAGTGCCGTAAAGGCGGGAGAGGAGGGAGTCGTTTGGGCGCGGGTTCGTAGAGATTGGGTTCGGTTTAGGTAACGGTTTGGACTGTCTTGGTCATTTCTGCGCACTAACATTGGCAGACGTATATTTGAAGAATTCCGCCTGACCATGGACTGACAACTTCCTCGTCGACTGAGTCCATTGTCAAATTCCCGACCGTGTTCTACAAACTGTTTATATTTCTTGCGCACAAACGTTGAGAAGGACTCTCTAAGAATTCGGTTTTTCAACCCATATACAGCGCCATTAACGACCGGAGCAGACAGGACAAGAGATGCGGAAACACTGCATAAAATCTCACTGGTAATTTTTTGGGCCACTATCTCTGTTGTGGCCACCATCGCAAATGGAATATACGTGATCAGGAAAGCTCCAACAATATGCAAAATAGTTCCTATAGCTCGTTTACCCTTAATGGAAATAGATCGAGCGGGCGTGGTGGTAATTGGCGCTTGTATAATGCTAACCATTTTCATCATGCTGGCAGCTATTTTACTACTCTGTGTCCGGGCAATTTTAAAAATATGAGCATAACAATAAGTTAATATCACAAGTGGAATGAGTGCTCCTGTTGTCAAGAATAAAATAGAATACCATATACCTACGGGGTCTTTGAATTGAATAGTACATACAGCCATAGCTGGGTGGAAGACAAACACACTACTCCCTAGAAGAGGCGGCAGCGAAAGGGTTAATCCCGCCGTCCAACATACAGAAAAACTTATCACCATTTTGAAGACAGATGCAGTTTGACAGTGATGAAGAGGGTTAACAATGGTCTGATATTTATCCCAACTGAGGGCCGTGATTATCCAAACTGACACCAGATAAAACATTGAAAACATATAGGCGTACACTTGACACAGCGCATAACCACCGACCCATGATCGGCGTAGTAATGCGACGCAGCTGACACTCACTGTGGTACAAGACGAGATTAAACCGACCATGCCGAGATGTGCCACAAATATATTTCTCACTGAGCGTAGTTTACGGTTCGACAAAACTGCCACAAGGATGAAGGAATTTAATAGTATGCCACCGATAACACAGAGCAGGGTAAAGATGCCGCGGATCAGATAGACATTTCCGGGGCGCCAAGGAGGTGGATACTCCCCGCGAGTTGATGAATTATTTACCAGCGAATATCCGTTCCAGTAAAGAGCATCCAGGGAGTCATTTGACGAGCTCCCCATATCGTAACATTTCACTAACTAAATGTGTGTTCTCGGAAAATAGATATATGAAAGTTGGCCGAACATCCAGAAAAACAAATGTCACTAGAGGTGTTCGGACTGGCTGTTAACATGTTGAGATTGAAGCCGTGGGCACTATGTCAGTTCCTGGTAGTAGTCAGAGCCCATAACTATATCCCACAGCAATGTGCTATTCACACCAAAGAGGTGGCGAAACACTCAATGAAATTCAAATAAACACGTATACAGGGCAATAAACACATTATAACAACAAGAAATGAGTATCAAATGGAATTCCAATCCTCAACACCGCGATAAACACTGGCTCTTTTGCACATTTCATCTCACAAATGCTTGGAAACGCACAAAGCTAAAAAGAAAATCATGTTAATCAAATTTTCCGTTTTGAAAAGCAGATATTCGATATTTAGTAGTTTCTCTGTACTTCCAGGCAAATAATCACAGTCTCGAGCAACAAATTCGAACAACAATTATATTTGATAATTTAGATAAATATCCAACATCGGTAATCCTTGTTTCAGTGAATTAGAGCACCATTCTATTTTATAGTGTTGTGAAGATGAACGCTTCTAGCGGAACACATGTTAAATCTGTTTAACATCTTCTGTAATTTCCTTATATTCTTCTCTCGATGAATTAGGCAAAGTTGTATAATGCGGTTGCACTCACACTCGGAAATTGTACGGACTTATAGTTGTGCCAATGTAATAGTAAGCCGAGTAAACGAACATAACCGCTCACCGCTCACTGTTTATAGCGCCAGTCAATTCCACTGTCCTTAAACAAAACTACCAGCTAAGTAACAGCAAACGAACCGTTAAGTGGAAACGGCTCATGTGGTGAAAGATATTACTTAAGCGGCATTCCGTCTTAATCGTGTTGTTCTTGAGCGTTCACTGTTTTTTTTTTTACCACCGGGTAGTTTCCGAGCACATGTCGTCTGCAGTAGCGGAAGCCTGCAAGTGAGCACTCGATAGGCCCAAGCGAAAGCTCATCACAGACGACCTACCCGTTACCGGGGCTATTTTTAGCCTTACCAGTCACAGATGAGGTCTCGAGCGTGGCGTTCTCTGACAGCATTTCTGCTAATTCATATCCGGTTGCACTATTTCAATCACGACAAGCCGCGAAGAGAGATTAGGGATTGCGTTACCTGGCATCAATTTTAATACTTGTAAATTAATATTGGCAAGCAACTATTTTTACTCTCCCCATCCCCAAGAACGCATTAATGCCAGGAGAGCGACAATGTCAGTGGTATATCATGAAACAATATAACTTAAAACGAGTTAAGTTGACATGAATTCTTTTGGGCTTTTTTTACATATCTTTTCGTCATCAAAGCGTGTAATATAACTGTGGTTCTACCTCGCTGTGGGCCACTTACAAAACCATTTTATTCCAGATAGGATGCCGTCCTCTTTTTACTTTATTTCTGACATAGTGTTTTTTTACTCGTTTTCGATTGGATGCCTTGGAGATCTCATGCGACCTCTTCTGTCTATAACCCTGACAATTCGGTAGAATCAACATCAAATGTCACATTTCCTAAGATCTCACCAAACGGTAAGTTTTAAGTATTGTTTAACCTCTTCTATCTTGCTGGTAGAAAGCATAACTCACGATATTAAAAAACAAACCTGTACAATGAAATTAACAAACAAGCATCTTTGTTAAGGTGCAGTAGTGTATACGGGTTATAGTGCGATATGTTCTATAACCTATAATTAGACGCCTACGCATCACTTAGGTGTGATGATATACTGTTACGAGAGAAATTTACAAAGGGAGGCGTTCAGAGAACATCGCATAACCTAAGAAATATTATCGCATTTATTTTAACTTGTTTTAGTGGCATTTAGAAACCTGAATGATAACATAATAAGTAAGACTTTATGGATTTTCAACTTTTATTTTAGGTAACCCAAACACCTATTCCAATGAATAGGCTGATGGGATAAATCACGTCAGTGAGATAAATGGAATAGTAGGCCATTTTTAATGATTTTATAAGGAATGGGTCAAATCTGATTTTGTGTTATCTTCGATCCTGGAAAGCGTTATTGCTTTTGAAGGTCAATTTGCCCGGCATTTTGTAAGCACCCTTGCTAGAAGCAACTGAAATGTCTGCATTGAATAATAAATACTCTGTTGCCATTCGTCTGTATGGGGCTTACAGCACTTTACATTTATGGAGATTTTATGTCAGTTTTTATATAGGGTGTATGGGCCTATCAATGAATGTATGTGTTCCAATCAACGAACAAGGTGTCAAGAATGCGCAGTCTGGGGTTGATTACCGGCTGATTTCCTAAGAATAATAACCTTTTGACTTCCTGACCTTTGCAGACATATTGCATGTTACAACTAGACTACACCCTTATGTAAAGATACGTAACAATACTTGTCGTTTGCCGGAGTCGTTCCACATATACAATATTCAAATCTAGGTGCAAGAAGAACAAACTTGTTGACCAATAATCTGTGTAACGTTAATAGTTAGCGCTTTCAAAGTCACGATGCACTGACTCTTAGAAAAATATGGCTCTAATTTTCTTCAGTCATGGCTCAGGTGGACCCCTATTTGGGTCTGTATACAACCATCCTTTTTTCTAAAGAACCCTCAAGGAACCAGTATTTCAAAGACTGTGGATTGATTTAAAGCTGTTTATTTATCTTTATAACATCAATATTTAGAATAGACGTTAATGTGGTTTATTAACTGAAGTGTTTAAGTCACGATCGTCTTGTTTGTGTATATTGCTTACTGCCAATAATGGACTGGTTTTGATTGTTGGTTAAAAACAAATCCGATATATACATCACTCCCTATCATTCCATCTGATTTGGTCGATATGGTATTCTATCATTCCTATTTCGATACTTGAGTAGAACAGCTATGATTCGTCCCAACGCTCCGAAACCCATTATGTACCCAAAATGCTGTGCATTCCGTCTTTACCATAGATTCGTGGGTGATAATGTATCTGATTCCCCTGACAAAGGCTCATGGCCTAAAATCTACAAGTGGGTTAGAAGAGATAGATATCTCAAATTATTTGAGCAAAATTGCGAAACATGGAAAATAGAGAACAACTATTATTCTATTATAAACAGATGTTACTCATATCATCAACCACAATAACGCATAGCCACAAGTACATCATTGAGTATGCATTCGCTAGTTAGTCTGTATATCATAGATACGATGTGTTTTACTCAGGGTCGAGTTGAGTTAAATCAAATCTATAATATGTATGAAAGTGAACAGGAGTTAACGACAGTATATCACAGTTAGTATATACGTTATTTTACGTTTTCTGGGTGGATTTCATTTAAACCCAATCTAATATCTCTGCCTATGTAGAAGAGAGGGGATTATACTGCTATATTAAGATTTAACGCGTTATCAGAGATTTTATGGGCGGATTTGAGTAAAAAAATATCTCTTATATTTCTGCGTATGTAAAGAAGTAAAATGATGGGAATTAGTATTTGCGCTATCGGACTTGTTTTACTGATGCACTTTTCGTGTTGCACATTGAATTTATTAAATTTGTAGTTGAGCTAGGATGTTCACACTAAAAAACAATAAATAAATTAGACTATGTCGTATCTCCTCTATCCAGACTATTTTTTAATTACAAAGTAGTGCGATAAAGATTTT
>JARDVA010466017.1:2379-15417 GCA_030265315.1 Mopalia swanii | reverse complement strand
CAGTTGCTTCACTGATTAACAGAAGTGGTGCTATTTAAACAAATGTCTTATCCCACCTATGAAATACTCATCGTATTCATCAACATGCAATACATTGTCTGTTTATTTTATACAGAACTATATTTGTTATTCCACTAAAGCAGACGCCTAGTTACCTCCCCCTGGAGGCTGTTCCAGAAGGGGGAGCGACTTGGAATTACAGAAAAGTAGTTCCATCTGCAGTGAAAGTATCCACAATCATATTTTCACATTAGCGTTACCACAAATATCAATATTTAACTAATAGGATGTATATTTATCCGATAGTTTTCACTATCTCATCGTTTGATATAAAATTAAACTCATATTGAATGAATATTTTAGCTTTATTATAATATCGTCGTCAGTGGTTGGGGTGATGAGAAGGTGTGTGTGTGTGTAAGGGGGGGGGGGGGGTATCTTAATTATCATTGGCCTATGGTGGCAGTTATACAAATGCATATAATTGTTTTCCTATTTTCAATCTGTAACTAAAATATCGTGTCATTTTTTTCTTCACTTACAAAAGCATGGAAATTACGCCTTTCTGTTAAAATAAGCATTCTAATGAACAACTAACTATTTAATGTTTGTCCTAATTTTAGCCTCACTCCAAAAGTAAAATGGAATTTAGCGCAACAAAATTCATGACTTTTTAAAAAAATGTCTGACATCCAAAATCTTTCCGGAAGATTCCTATTTATTTTCGTTTATAATTAGCTTTTTTGTTCCTTTGAGGTTTACTGAGGTATTTGATATATAACTTCACGAAAGAAAAAAAACGATCAAAACTTTTGTGGAGCTAGAAAAAGATTCGTATCATGTAACAAACACAGATTTGCACCCTTAAAACACTGGTGTTTGTTTATTTGTTTGTTTATTTGTTTGTTTGATTGATTGGGGTTTAACGCCGTACGTAAGGTTATTTCACTCACATGACGGCGTGCCAGCCCAAATGGGATAATGAAATCACCCCTCGACACCACTGGTATCAAACAAAAACATCCCCGGATAAATACACGACACTCACAGGACAATCCAAAGACATCACACACATAGCGGTTTCCTGTTACTGTTTACCTCAGAAACCAGTGCAACAGGAAGCCGCCTCCAACCACCCACCCAATCTCTACCATAGGCTCACTTGGCATTTACCTCTGTGTGGGGCTCGGCACTACTTTTTTTGTTTCACATGAAACCTAGATTATACAACGTAAATGATGACGTCAAAGGTAATGGATGTTTTTGACTTTTCATGTAGCGTAATACTCTGTATGACGTGATCAACGCAAAGGGAACTTTGCGAGTGGGATGATGTTTGACGTTGCACAGAGATCTATGTAAAATTCCTCTAAGATATACTGAAATATCAGTAGGCCTATATCTTAGAGGAACGTATACGTTAGAGGAATACACCGTTCTGCCGAAAGAAACGAAAAAAGGAAACGCTGCCTTCTTTCTGGTCGCATGTTAAGGCAATCTAGTTTTGTCAGTTCTTTTTTTATTAAACATATGTTGAATTCTTTTTCACATATGTAAAATAAGTGACTTTATTTTAGTTTCCAAAATGTTTTCACATATGTAAAAAAGATTTTCACATATGTGACAAGGAAGTTTACATTTAAATTCTGCGCTCAAATTGAACTATTTTTAATTGGAATTTCAAGGTATTTTATTTTTTCACTATCACAAACCACAATGTTTAACTTTAAATTAAATACGACAAAATCTACAGATCTACCATTACATTGTTCAGAAATGAGAGTGGAGTTCGCCTGATGGACTCGTACCACTACGATGACGGCGATGAAGCACTGGGGGAAGACATCTTTATGAGGGAACCATTCGTGACCCACTTCAGAATGGACAAAGCTGGTAGGCCCTTTATCCTCATTCTGTGACCATCAAGTACCATCTAGTATTTCAACTCAGACAACTTTGGGATAAACCTTGCGCCATACCGCTCTTTCCAGAAAGTCACGTGACGTGGCGGGTCTCTGTTCTTAGCCACAGTTTCGGTAAAAATTCAGCTCCTGAAAAATGTGTAAATGTGTTATATTGGTGAATATAATTATTTTTACATAGGCCTATGTGAAATTCTTTTTTACAAATCAGTTCTTATGGAAACAATATTTTCAGATATGTAGAATGAGTAGAATTCATTTCACCACATGCGGATTTTTTTCACATATGGTTAAATCAATTTCACACATGTACACTTACTATTATTTCACATATGCGCTGTAGATCATATATCAATTGTTTTAAATTAAGAAAAGTTCAATGTATTAGTTGCCTTCAAAAGAATACGAAGAACTGCAGCTTTACGGCATCATTACGTAGTTCACATGTACTTATACAGGTGTAAATTTTTGATTGACATTTGCGACATTTAACGAATATTACTAACTTCCAAATTGTTAAGTTTATGGCCAAGCGGCCCAAACTTAATGCCATGGAGGTAAGGAGGCGACGGTTTAAGTCAAATGATTAATCCTCTGACTTAATGTGTATGCCAAAGGTAAAGACTGAATATGGGTCCGAGCATTTGTCTTTTAATATGGCAATCGTCCACTCCTTCATCTGGACTGACTGTCAGCCAGTAGAGAGGGACCGGACTATAGATCTTTTTAAAAATTCACCCTATATTGGGTTTCTTTTGGTAATTGTGTCAGTAGCGTCTAAAGGGCACTCATTGACTTGGTACGCCGTCTAAAGTATGGTGCAACATCCGAATCAAACATACAATAATATCATTAAGAATGTTGTCTTCGGCAAAAAATATATAAACGCAACTTCTAAGACTAACTATGGTTGTAGGCAAGAGGTTATTTGTCACGATTAAGTAACCGAACTCGAAGTAACCTGGACAATTGGGAAATTGCAATTTAAGTCACAATTAAAATTCAGCTAACCTATACCTACCTACCTGGACTGTTAAATGGACTAAAACTGTTGTTTCTTCTCTCGGCACAGTTATTAAGGACGTTGTCTTTATTCCTCTACACGCCAGTCCTGAGTTCGCAGTGAAGGAGATTTCAGCGCTCGTAGACGTCCATGATGATGCCGTGAAGAGATGGGGGATTACTAACGTAATGGTGTTGGGTGATTTGAACGCTGACTGCAGTTACGTCAGAGCTTCTGATTGGCCAGGAATAGGCCTGCGCACAGACGCCAGCTTTGAGTGGCTGATCAATGATGACACCGACACAACTGTATCAACCACTGACTGCGCATACGACAGGTTAGTTTTGGTACACATTGGAAATATTCACTTCCTCGCTGAAGTGAGGACCTATTTGTAAGCTCAAGAAATTTGTTGAATCACCATTTTTTCCTGCATTTTCCAATACGGGAGCTGTAGGAGGCCCCTGGGGCGCTTAATCGTATATGAGCGTAGCGCTTATTTTGATATGTTAGACTAATCGGCGCCTAGTCGTTTCTCGTCATTTATTCTAACATTCACGCACGCATGTGTTAATGTTGTATGGACGCCTGAGTTTATGTGTGTCGATAATAATCATGTTGTGTGTGCGCATGGGTCTGCTATATGGCCATATATGGATATAGTATTAGACTTATTACACTTTACAAGAAAAGCCAGTCGGCAAGTCATCTATAGAATAATACTGACATTAAACGCTTTATGTTGAAATATAAAAGTAAACTTTCTGGTAATCAACAAATACATGGAGAATGAGTATGTGTTATAGTTAAGTATATGAGCCTTTATTTCAGCGTACTAAATAAAATATAACAACAGGCGCAGTCCCTGAGGTGGTTGATTGCTTCGTTGATTCGCCAACCGGCCGAATGACTAACGATCGACCGACCCATCGAACGATTATCTCACTATTTAACGCCGTGCTTATATAGGAATAATTTACTTATATGACCACAATGACTCCAACAGTAACAAGAGAATACACTTACGCAGACAGGAAATGTCTTGCTCTGCAGAATGAAAAATGTGAAGCGTTTTGCTTTGTTCGTAAAATCACAAATGTGAAATGTTTCGCCCCGTTGGGAAAGTAATGTTTCTGTGCTGCTTACTAAAGCCAGTATGACTCTGCTTAAAACAAACTACCCTTAAGCAAAGGGCGAAATATTCTAAGTATTACGCCAACAATAATGCTTAAATAAAACTGTTCCTGTATTTCGTCCACAGAATCGTGGTAACCGGAGACTCTTTGAAGGCTGGTCTTGTTACAGGAACAGCCTCAGCTTACAGCTTTGAAGACGACTTTGATTTATCTTATCAAGAGGTATTAAACAAACCCTATATTGCCATGTAATAATGGTTTAATCTTCGACCCTAGCATGTCACTAAGCATCTTTGTCACAAGAATCCTTTGCCCCAAGGGTTTCGAGAATGTCGAGGTGGAATTTATAACCACATTTTCTCTAGGTGCATAAGCGTGAACAGGTCCGAGATAAGCTACATGTTTAAACGAAATTGAATGTGCTGACTATTGAAGTGCATGGTCTGAGTGTCATATTTGTAATTGACACATCGATGGCTCGACCTCGATCGTTTTTCCTTTAGAAAGGCAGTGGGGTTTTTTTTCTACAAAATTTTAACTTTCCGAATTTGAAACTGCCGTTGGGTCAAAACATTTACTGAATGTCTAATATTGCAATACATTACCAGCAAGGGAAACATTCTGAAGGCCACATACGATGCGAATAAGTATCCAAAATGTGTTCCCCGGCGGAGAATACGGTGCGTAAGGGTCTCCAACAGGTGTTCTCAGCTGTCACCGTAGCCGACCCGGACGTATGCTTTAGACATCACCCGTTTATTGGATATACGAAATTTATTTAGCACCAGTATAAGGGTCAACATACGTGCTTGGGGGTTACTCTGAGCTATCCTTAGCTCTTTGGTCGGAGCATTTGAAGAGAATACTGTAAAGTGCACCTTGCCCTACTGAAAACCGTTTAAGGTTTGTGATAATAACGTCACAAAGGCTAGCACGAACAGCAAAAAATCACATTAGGGAAGCCAGCTTCAGCAGATTGAGAATTGTTAGAATAATCGTTCCAGAGGACCGTAACATCCTTGAAGAATTGCGAAAGGAACGACAATCGCGATCATAAGACCTAAATACCCAGGTTCCGCTCTCGGTAAATTTCTGGATTGATGATGTATAATCAGCCAAGAGAAGGTTTTACAAGAGTGCTGCAGCGGTCGACGGCGGATGATCAGATCACACTGTATATGTGGCAAACGAACGTCATATGTTGGCTTCTCGTCTGTGAGTAGGGTCTTCTGATTGTTCTGGTTCGATATCACGGCAGGCAGTTTGGCCACCCACTTAGTCGATAGCTTCCAGGAATGGGAGCGCATCTCATGAGCGTACTGGTGTCGAAACAGCCGCTTAATCAGGGTTTGGTTGAAGCGTCTCCAATATCTTTGTCCCGCCGGACATCCACGCAACCACACCACACCACACCAAATTCTTCTCACTGCGCCCAGGTACTCTTGGCCCAGGGTCAACCTAGATAAACTCGGACCAGCCTTGATGCGGTAGAAAGAGCCTGTCGCTGTTTGCTTCTTTTTTTGGACAGGGGCTCAACCTCCTTATAGCACAAAGCTACGTCAACGGAAGTCAGCAACAATACTCTATCGTGCCTTGTCCGATCATGATTTAGATTCTTTTTTTGTTTAGTTTGTTTGATTTGGGTTTCACGTCGTACTCAAGGGTATTTTACTTAAATGAAGACGGATTGTCTACTTCAAACCCTTCCTTGTCTTATTGAGCCTACGGAGGAAAGCCAGGACCAAACATCGTAAAAAAATCACCCCGACGATTGACACATCGTGTGACTCACTCAAATACCGGAGGGTCGATAGACGGACTCCTGTGGGCGCTACATCGAAGTAGGATTAGTAAGCGCACTCATCGGTCGTGATGTAGAAGGAGCAAGACCTCTTTTTTTTGCGTCACATCGAATCTCGTAGGTGCAATCTTCTAATGGTCGGGCAAGTACATCTGCCAGACACTCAGTATAGTATTTACGCATAATATATGTGAATTCCATTATGTATTAGTGGACAGTTTTGTCCGTAACTGTTGAACACTCCCTAGGGACACCGTATCCGGGCCGCAACAAATAAGTTCTCCTTCCAACCCCCCACCCAACCCCCCAGTGTCAGGCTAGCGTTGACATGTGACCGTAGTGTAATCGGGTGAAAAATGTCACTAAAATAAAATAAGCACTTACTCCGAACGGAATTTTTTTTGTTTTGCGTCTCTGTCGAATAATACCTATTTTACTTCGTTCTGTATCTTTTTCTGTGTGAAAACCTGTGTTCTATCGAATTACGTATGCTATCATTAGCTTCCACACTACATCAATAATCTTCGAACAATTTTATGGAAGATTTTTAACTGAAATGTTTCCTTCATGAAACAGGCATTGGCTGTAAGCGATCATTACCCGGTGGAAGTTGAACTTAAGCTGGAATGAACCGTCTGCCCAGGAAAGACGAACAACAGGAAATAACGTTATCAACACCTTAATTTACAGAAATTGTTAAAATTTGTTAGAGATTTAAAGCAAAATTAAATAAACTATGTATAGGTCATCCTTCTTCCGAAATACAACGAGTCTGTCTCAATGCAATGACAATGGTTCAGTTTTCGTCTATTTAAATGCGTTCTTGTAACTTAAGAAAGTAGTGCAATTCAGAACATAAATTCTGAAAATTATGTTCCAAAATTGGTACGCCGAAACCTCCATAGACCACCGAAGACCAGATCTCCGAAGACCTATTATACTGACATACAGACACTTAAAACATCTAGCTAATATATATATTTGTTTTTGGGGGGTTTGATGCTATATTGGAGACACTTTCAGCTACATCACATCGATACCATGCGCAGTGTTGTTGTTTGCCGATGATACAAAACGGACTCTAGATCCGATGACAGGTGCTTTATCACGTGATAGCTGCTGACGGGTTAAAGAAAATAATAACAGAATTGGTATAAAGACGATTCCTCGTAAATAAGCACCCAGTTTCGGGTTTCATTTCAGTACCAGTTATACGGTAAAACATCGCAAATACGTGCGACAAAGTTTCGAATTATTCTATAGATTACATGCCGTATGAATAATAGACATTTCGATTACAGGTAAACGTTAACAACCCATCTTAATCTCAATCTTTTGCCCTTGAGAATCGATCAAGGTCGTAAAATCACGAAGCAGCAAGAGGAGTTAGGGGTAAAGTTAACAAAAACCTATTTCTTTTTTTTAGCTAAAATTTAACTATTTTGTTTTCTAAGGTATGTTGTAGGAAGCAAAGCCTTGTGTGCAGTTAAAATACATCCAGTCCATACAACTAACACCCAATGCCCTCTTCGTCTTTTCTGATTTGTGGCGAGTTACATTAACCAACAGTGGTTTATTAAAATAGAGGCTTAAGCTGCATCAATTTAATCGGCAAGCTGCCAGAGTGTGCTGAATACATTGACAATACCGTTATACAATAATAAGTCGTGTTCTATGATCATTTGATACGCTGCAACCAAAGAATGGACTGGAAATCTAGCAGATGTTCATTATTTCATTATATTTTTAAAAAGCACAGGAATGAAGATTAATTCAAATCGTTGAACCATCTCATGTTCAAGATAAACTCCTAGAGACAAGTTTCTAAATAGATCTTAATATCAATTTATGGTATGGGTAAACTCGGACATCTCCAGAGAAGGTAATGATCATTAACATGGTATATACAGTATTGTTAAATAATGTAGCCAATATGCTGTTCGGTATGGGGTTGGAATTAATCGGCCTACAAACTGGTATTTCAGATATATAGCGATTATGTGTAGCTATTATACATAGCAGTCTCCTTCACAGATCTGACAATAAGTAGGCTACTAACAATGTAATAAGATTCAGTTCGCCGGGTTACTTGCTTGTAAACATAAAAGTTTTTAAATTGTGAGTTTGTTTGATTGGGGTTGAACCCGTACTTAAGGCCATTTCACTCACATAACGGCCGGCCAGACCAATGGATGAAGCCCGCCCCCCAGGGCAAGAGCACCAGGGCAAGAGGAAGCTTCCTTCAACTAACCGTATTTTGTATGTTATTAACATGGACAACAAACAAACAAGTCAATGCAATCAAGGATTTTCCAATTGATTTATGGTTTAATTACCTTCTCGAAGTCATTACATTTCAAAGATTTTATTCGTCATTGAAAATATATTTAAGTATGAAGGTAACGAATTCAAGTCTCTACCTTCCTTGTGTGTGCTGCCATTAAAACTCGTTGGTAGCACAGTAGAGGTATGTGGCGGCGTCCGTCACTGCCTGGTCAGTGTAATAATGCAGGAGACGTTGTTTCCAGACAGACCAACTGGTAGCGCTTGTCAGTTTAGGAATGGGTCGATTAAGGAGCGTAATGGGTGTACCGGATTCGTAATGGTCAGCTACCCATCTGACGGCCGTCTCAATACCGTTATAACGGGTGCTTGTTAAACATACGCATAGCTCTGGGCTGGGAGGTGAAGGCACCACGTCCCGCCAAAACACCTCGTGGATCTTTGTCCAGAGATCCCACATATGAAACACATGAGCCACTCTTTCGATGGGAGACCAATTGGGACCAAGGCCGTCGTCGGCGTTTCCTAAATGAGCCAGGATCTTGTCGATGGTATTCATCGTGTGTGTGGTGAAGTCTGATCCCAACGGATCCGCCGGGGCAAAAGGCAGCACTTTCTTTCCGGAATGAAGGTTGTGGTTGACAGTCGGGATGTTGTTCTTTTGAGAAGCCTTGGCACTGAACATCGTTAAGCCTTCCACAGTCATAGAATGAATGGCATGGGCAATCGTTTCGTTGAAATTCGACGACAACCCATGGTTAACAATCTGTTGTTTACATGCAGGAGAGAGGCCAAGCGCCGAACCAAAAGCCGCCGCCGTGATGGACAACGTCAGCACAAAGACCTTCATCATATCAGCAAGATTACTATGAGTCCACAGCGAGAACCACTTATACGTGAACTTACTGTGTGACGCTACAAGTGACTACCTCTCTAGCTTTATTTTACATTTATGTATAACTATAGGCCTAAGCTTGCCCAAAAAGTCACATTGGTCAGAAATATGATATTCACGTGATAAGTAGATGACCTTTGAGATAATAACAGATTTTATTTCACGGCAAACAGGTGTAAATATTGGGTTGAGTTAAGTAAGTGTATCATAACAACAGCTGGCTTATGACACATGACCTAAATGGATGATACGCAAAAGAACCTTTGGATACATTAGGAGGTGTGTACAATATGAGCTTATGCTGCATTCGGGACAGTCATATTCACCTCTCGTTTGTATCTATTGTTCGTAAAAAGTTCGATTCACTAAATAAATCTCGAGTTGAGGAATGGTATTCTACACGCGTAGTACAATTCGAACGCAATTTACGCATCGTGAAATTGTGTGCTCGACTAGTAGCAGTTCCAGAATGTTGCATAGAGGTAAAGCAGGTTTTATTTCTTGTGTTAAATTATGCCATGTAATTTTATAGTGACACTATATCTAACTAACAACTGGATCTGGAACTAGGGGTAATATTTAAGCTACAGTCAAAATAATCCATGCAGGCGGCCATATGTTGCTTAAATCGGAAACAGAAGAGTTCTACTGATATGGACCAATCAAATCTCTTTCTTGTAACACAAGAGCCTACGTCACAAGACCCACTAGTAGAATCTACGATACCAAAACTGCTAGGACAGGCATCACGAGGAGAGTGACTTAGTCTATCAACAACACAGACGGCTTACCACATGTTTCCTAAAGCTGTTCATGACCTGTAAACTTGACCTACTACTGTCGAGCGTTTAGTTTCACGTGAGTCTCTGTTTTCTGGGGTTTTGCATTACATGAATCAATTTTACTACAAATTTCACAACAATTCCACAATAAGCCTAGTTGACACTGAGTCCCCCGAATGACAGAGAACAATAGCTAGCACCTATCCCTGACAGATGATAACAAACATGCTTTTGGGAACCGGGGTGGAATAAAGAAAAATATCTAGGAAATTATGAGGAAACATTGAATAACAAGGAAATAAATATGAAAAACCAACAACTCACATATTTTATCAATCCGAACTGAGAACATTTATTAGCATATGTATATTTTGACAATAGGTACAAATGAATTAATCCATGACAGCAGAAATGTAACTGCTGTCGAAGGCGTCGTTGGATAAGTATTCTGCCATAACTCTGACAAGTTGTTCTGTGTAGGATATGTGGTTGTCGGAATCAGAGCACTGGTCCAATGTGAACACGTTTTCACCGCCCTGTTCAGAATTCATCAGTTCACCTGTAGAGATATGGAGGAACAGACCCCGTAAAGCCCACACATCAGCCTGGTATGGATCATAAGGTGTGTGTCCCTTAATCTGTGGGGAACAGCAGTTGGGATGAAGGTCATACACGGTGCACGTCGTCTGCTCAGTGAATCTTACAGCTCTTGAAAAACCGGACAGCTTGACAGTGGACCACATATCAAAGACCAAAACGCTGGCCGCTCTGATATTCAAATGGACCCAGCTCATATTATGTAGCCATGCCACAGCTTCGATGAGCTGACGAAAAATGCCCCTTTTTTCAGCAAGACTGTACGAATCTCGCCTATTAACAATGATTTGGTCTAGGATTCCGAACGACGCAAACTCAAGGGCGATGCCGTAACGCGAGCCAGCGTGAAACCAGTCCAGCATTTCTACGATATGGGACTGCCTAATTGTTTTTAAGGCTTGTATTTCCCTAATGAAGTTCCGTCGAGTAAGTCTAGAGCAATCTGCGCGGAGACATTTCACAAACGACCAGCGTCCACTTGACCGTTGCTGCATCATAAATATATTGACATTGGCATTTGAGTGAAGCAGTCGTTTGGCCTTGAACTTTAACACGACAGCTTGGGTCAAGGATGGCCAGGTAACCTTATAGTCTGGTTGAGTCAGGAAAGCGATTAATATTCCACCTGAAACAAACAATAAAAAACTTTTTTCTAGTTCGTATTTTACAAGTAACCTCTCACGACATACTAGTATATAATTTTTTTTAAACTCCTGTGTGATCGAGTTCGAAGTTGGCAATATCAGAAATCAGATACAAACTTGTCTCTAAAATAGTATTGATTATAAAACTGCTTCAAAGTGAAAAATGACACCATAGAACAAACAAACAAAATGCCTGATCCTACAAGACATAGTGACTATTTCTTTTATTTCTCACTGTATTTATAACAAATAGAACAGTAAATTTGACGTACCGATGCACAACATGACCGCCGTTCCACCATAAACCAAGGCTTTAAATTGATTCTTCTGCCATCTGTAATCTTAAATGATAGAAATACAAAAATAAACGAAGGCTCATCAAATAGTTCGTTGATTGGGGTTTAACGCCATACTTAAGATTAGTTCACTCACATAACGTCTTGCAGGCCCAATGGGTGGAGGAAACCATCTTCGACATAGGCATAGCACAACCAAAGGACGCAGTACAAAGGCATCACAAATGGATCCTGTTCTCTAATTGGCTCAAAACACTACCGCTTTTTAAATATCAGAAGTGTTAATCTTTCGGTTATGATTACTAAGTAAATGATAAAATAAAATTTAAAAAAAACAGCAAAAGTCGTCCGTTTGTCCACTTTGTGGAACTCGCCTAAGAATTATACTAGAACGTGTTTGTGGAGAGATAAAGAGATTCGGTGTAGAAGTATGCCTTACTGTTCACATATCGAACAGTTATAACAGAAGGTCTAATCGATAAAGTCCACTGTTTTGGTTTTTAAAATTTATGTTAACAAACCCTAACCTCGCCTCTTACTTTAACCCTAACCCATACAATAGCCGTGGTTACACAGTCAGCGATTTACAATGTATGTTAAGACTTACCAGCGTCTTCAAACAGTTCACAGCTACAGTCTGTTTCGAAACCAAAAAAAGCCAGTTCACCATTTAGATGGAGGAAGATGTCTTTGAAAGCCTTGTCCAAGCGACCTCCTTCGGGACAACCTGTGGGACAGATTGACTCCGAGCCCATCAGCAAGGCCCCGCTAACACCTTTCATCACAGTGGTGAAGAACTGCCCGATGACTGCCGTAAAAGTGATGATCCAAGAGTGGTACAGAGATACGGGATATCCCAGTGTTACTGATACGCGAAATCTATCAACTAGTTCACAGAATGATCCAACCAAATTTGAGTCCGAACTACTGCCAATAAAAATCAACAACCAAAAAAATATTTTAGCAGGAGATAGACACTTTTTAATTGCCGATAAATTAAAACCTCGTTTTGATATCAAAGTAAATTGATTATGATAAACACGTGAAACTTACCTGGCAGGCATAAGGATGTCAGGTAAAACTATTTTCGGATCAGGACACACAACTTTGTAAGCTCCCTCAACGGTTGCCAGCTGGGTACAAATCACGGCTTCGATGCTACCGGAGCGCGGAGGGACGTCAGACAGACGGCATGGCCCAAAGAGGACACTCTGCGCCTCCATCCCGGTACACCTAGACAGGTCAAATTGATGATGCAATCATGAAATTACACTTTGTAGAATAATTATTGTAAGACAGTCAAATTGAATCACAAACATGCGTACACGGCTTCCCAAGTAGACAATAGTAAATTTATCTGAAATAAAACTCTTCTTGAATCTTAAGAAAAAATATGCTCGTATAGAAATGTTTGCAACAGAATTTTTGTTCTAACATCACAACTGTTCAGTCAAAAGTAACTTTTATTTTTTTAAAGAGTAATTCACATATTTTTCCAAGAACATTAAACAAAAATTTCAGAGGGCAGTTTTGATTTTGAGAAAGAAAATTTTACTTGCCGCAACTGAGATTGGAACATGGGTCCTGGTATAGCTAGAGCGTTAACAAACTGAGATTGGAACATGGGTCCTGGTATAGCTAGAGCGCTAACAAACTGAGATTGGAACATGGGTCCTGGT
>JARDVA010465906.1:5165-15423 GCA_030265315.1 Mopalia swanii | reverse complement strand
TTTTGTGTCTTTTAGTAGTATAGATTATCGCGGAGATTTCGCTCATCGAATTCAGCAAATTCTTACAGTTTTCTTTTTGGTTTTCTTTGTTTACAAACACTTTTACCCTGAGTACTCTTTCAAATAATGCTATTTTAGCAATAAATATGTTGAAAACATAAATAAAACACCCACCACCATGTGAATTGATGTTTATTGATTCAACATTTGAAAAAAACTCCAAAATGTCAAATCATGAATAAAATGACAATTTTTTCACCCTGAAAAGCGAACATAAAGCCCTTAAAGAAATTAAATTAACACCTCTTTGTTGCCACAATATAATCCACTAGGGCCTGTGCTATAATATGTCGTCTGTTGTATGATGGCAATATAATATCTTTTATCAATTTTCCTACAAATTTACGTCATAAGTGAAGCAAAAATGGTTCATACTTTGAAATAAACTTAGATTATGGTCAGTTTAAACATAACAAATATTTCTGATAGCGAATGGGAATCCTGGTGTTGCTATTGCTTGGAGCTTGTGTAGTACATACACTGTAGACCTCATGTACATATATGATCTTAGTTTGCCTGAATGGTGACCTTTCGCGTGAAAAAATAAGACCTGCTTAAGCATGGCATAAAACACCACTCAATCAATTGTGCTTATTTGTCATGAAAATACTTTTACACTTTTTGGGTGATTTGTGGTAGATTGCTGTGTCTTTAGCTACGGGTCAGCTGTTCTGTACTGTAATTTATTGGTTCGCCGTGTGTTGAACTGAAAATTCTCTGCCCAATGTGAATGTGTTATCTGAAAACCTTAACAAACATAAATGTACTTTTGTGAGCTGGAGTGAAACATTATGTTTTAATGAAGCAATCTTTGGCTGTTTTTAAGGATTGTATAATTCATCGGAAAATGTTTTTTTTAGGTTACTCACGTTCAAGGATTTGGAACAATAACTGGCCCTAATGAAGTCACAGTAAAGAAAAACGATGGGAGTCAAGAGAAAATAAACACAAAAAACATTCTCATAGCTACAGGATCAGAGGTCACACCCTTCCCAGGCGTTGAGGTACTACTGTGGGTTACACCAAATTGTAGTTCTAGTAGTAAATGTAAAGTTTGTATGGACTCCCAAACACTGTTCCTCGGCTTGGGGTGTTTGCATGGATTGCCAACCGGACCCTCCTTCCAGTAACTGTCTAGATTAAAAAGAAGGTTGTTAAAGGTTTCAACCTGATTATCCACCACACTCGGACAACACAAAGTTTTCATTTTGATAAAAGTGAATTAATCATCAATGGAAATGCTCTCTTTATTTGTGAAATACCAGTAATTGTGACATTTAAAGGAAACCAAATGTAAACATTCATTTTTATTCCCAATAACCTAATCTGTCTTCCCGGCCTTTACTTGTTTAGTTTGATGAGAAGTCTATAGTCTCATCAACTGGCGCTCTGTCCTTAGAGAAAGTGCCTCAGAAGATGGTGTTGATCGGCGCAGGAGTCATTGGAGTGGAACTCGTGAGTGTATAACATAGTCAATCACCTGAAATCTGCTTTATCAATAATAGTTACCTGTTTGCTAGCTGGTACCTTTATAGATCACTTTAAAAAAAAGAAATTTGTTTTCTGAGAAATCCTGATAATTTCTTAGTGAAAAATTTGCATCTCCACCCCAGACACATCTCCTAAGCCCTTTAAACAACTTCTAAAGCGGTAGTCTTACAGATGAAAATTTAAGGTGATTTAGGGTATAGTACCTGGGAGGATGTCCTGGCTTAGTCAGACAACATAGGGCTGTGGAAGGCTTAACCCACTATGTTATAAACAGGCCCGAGGCTGCAAATCGACAACATGATAAGAAACTCATTGTTTTGTTTTTTAATTGTTATAAAGTGCATATTGTTACATTTGTGTATATCTGTGAACTGTGAACAGGGTTCTGTGTGGCAGAGACTTGGGGCTGAGGTGACTTGTGTGGAGTTCCTGCCACATGCTGGGGGTCTCGGTATCGACATGGAAGTGGCCAAA
Organism: Mopalia swanii; assembly: GCA_030265315.1. NCBI lineage: Eukaryota > Metazoa > Mollusca > Polyplacophora > Chitonida > Mopaliidae > Mopalia > Mopalia swanii. The sequence continues at coordinate 13,398 of JARDVA010465906.1, read as the reverse complement.
AACTTCCAGAGAATTCTAACTAAACAGGGTCTGAAATTCAAGATGAACACAAAGGTTACAGGGGCCGTGAGGAGTGGAGATAATATCAAAGTGGCCGTTGAAGGAGCCAAAGATGGAAAGAAGGAAGAGGTGAGATTGTCTGCTCTCATATTTATAAGTCCGCTATCCGTGTTTCATTTTCCCTCTGGGGCTAAAAGCAGTTGGTGTGGAGCGTAGCAAACATAGCAAAACCTTTCACATTTTAGGATAGTGCCAGTGTCCATTATTGTTGGAACACCACCATCATATTAGTGAAGCACCCTTAAGCACGGTCTAAGACACCAATCAATCAAGCCGTGTTTAAATTCAACTGAAATACAGCAATAAATGTATCTGTCATCAATTTGTTTTCTTCAGTTTTTTTAAATCAGTTTAAACAGTATTATTTATGCATATTTATTAGTACTTTTCATGGATATTGGATTTTCTCTCGTTGGTTTTCAGTTGGACTGTGATGTATTATTAATATGTATTGGCCGTAGACCATACACTGAAAACCTTGGTCTGGATAGCGTAGGCGTTCCCATTGACAACAAGGGTAGAGTTACAGTTAACAGTCGATTTCAAACATCAGTACCAAGGTACGGATGATTCTATGCTTTTATGCAGATGGTATTATTTTAATTGTGTTCATGACAAATCTATTTGAAGTGAAAAGGCTATTTTCTTTTTTATCATTATATCAGAATAAATTGGTAGATGGTTGCGGTGAAGCAGCCTCAGAGCTCTGCTGTGCTCAGAAATACGGAGCAAGATGTGGCCAGTCTGATTGGGATGTCCTGTGTTTGTGTACCAGTGATTCCCTTCACCCATTTCACTGACATGCCTTGATATGACTGAAATAACCTGAAGTAGGACGTTAAACCATAATCAATTATAAGAATAAATTGATATAAATACATTTTATAATTGATTGTGACCAAAACTGAAGCCTGTTTTGTTTTCAGTATATATGCTATAGGAGATTGCATAGAAGGCCCTATGCTAGCTCACAAGGCAGAAGATGAAGGTACGTTACTACAGAAAGTTTATTGGTTTCTCTTTTTAACCGTCATTCATCCAAGAGTACTAGTTAGGCCTTTTAAAAGAAGATTAGATTTGTTCAAGCCACTGGTATGTAAATTTAATGGTTAACACTTATTTTTGATGTCATTAAGTACTTTAGGGTTGGTGAGAGTTCCTTGTTGCCAAGGCAACAATGGCTTCAGAGCTGGCCGATCTTCTGTTGCTTCTTTAGTCCGGTCTTGTCTTTGTTTGTTCCAAGTGGCGCTTTCCTTCACCCTTGGGCTTTCACACTAGCATAAGTGAAATAAACTAAGATTGAAGCCAAATCAAACAAGCGGTTGAGAACTGAGGAAATTGTTGTTGACAGGTATATTATGTGTAGAAGGTATTTGTGGAGGAGCTGTTCATATTGACTATAACTGTGTGCCCTCCGTCATCTATACCCACCCGGAAGTGGCCTGGGTGGGCAAGACAGAAGAACAACTCAAAGAACAGGTGAGAGCTTATATAATTATGTCAAATAATGACCCCCTGTTTTACATACACCCTGCAGGCCTGTGTTATAGAAATGAATACTAGTTATTAGCAGTGGTGGTTTCCTTCACAGTGTCATTAGAGTGAAATGAGTATGGTGTTAAACCCTACTCAAACAAACAAACCTTTAATCTGTTATCTACCACATTTTTATTAACCGCTGATCAAAAACAAGTGCTTGTAGTTTGCCCTGATATTTGAGCTTACCAGAGCAGAGGGTAGGGAGGGAGCTTCCTGTTGCGTTCAGAGCTAGGTGGAAACCTGAAGCGGATTGGTTTGTCATGTCTTTATATTATGCTCTGTGAATGTCTTGTATTTGTCCTGTCTTTGTTTGTTGCCAGTTGTATTGAGGGTGGTTTCCTTCACCCATTGTGGTGACACACCCTCATGTGAGTGAAATAATCTCAAGTATGGCTCTAAACCCTCAATCAAAGTAATCTGGCTTGCATCATAGTATTGTGAATTTATGTGGTTTCTCTCATCCACTAGGCTGGCATACCGCAATCACATTGAAATATCAAGGTTGGAAATTTATGTACATTTACAAACCGCTAAGAATTAAGATTGGCCTGTAATGTTTTTTAGGATTGAAAATTTTGATGAAAATTGAAGATTTAAATTACATTTACTCTTCTGAAACTTCCTGCAAAATGATTAATGTTTTATATTATTTTCTAAGCATAGTTTCTCCTTGTATAACAAAAAAAACTGAAACTGAAAAATGCTGGAAAAATCATTTCAGGACGAACTGTTGTATTATACGATACCCTTATAGGGTATAAGGGTATCATATTTGTTTGTTTGGGCCTCTGCAATGCTATCTGTACTAAGCAGTAAAGGAAAATTAATTTTCCAATGCAGGAAAACCCTTCATGATTGTGCTGGAGTTGGGTACGGTTGGATTGCCATCAAATTCCCTTCAGCATGATGTGAAACATGAATCAATCAAACCGTTCAGTTTCTGGCTCTGTATCCATTTACTGTTGCCGTTCTTTAGCTAAATATTCCTGGCAAAACCTATTAAAAACTAACCAGTTACATTGTATGCTTTCTTAGCTAAGGGGTGTCTTCATGTTGTATCCTGTGATTGTCTTTGTTACTAGTGTTTCTTCACCCATTGGGCTGGCACGTTGTCATACGAGTCAAATAACATCAATTATGATATTGAGCCCCTATCATAAAAAGAAAACAAATGACTAATATATTTATCAGAAAAAAAGTCCTGAATTTTTAAAATCTAAATACAAAAAAGGATTGCCTAAAATTAAATATAATTTCAAGTGTTAGAAATTTGAGTTTATCACATTTACCACTTTTACCACATGCATGTTTAAAAGCACTTTAATGTCAAACTATAAAACTGATGTTCTCAATTTGTTTATAAAAACAATATTTAAAAAATTTCAAATGTTTTAACTGTTTGAAAATTTGTAAAGAATTAAGATTAAAGTTGTTTCAGATGAAACATATAATGTCTTAAAACATCAAGGAAACAATAGTGAATTTGTGCTCTGTTTTATTGTAGGGTGTTCCGTACAAAATTGGTAAATTTCCATTGGCTGCTAATAGCCGAGCAAAAACTAACAACGATACAGACGGCTTCGTCAAGGTTCTCAGTCACAAAGAAACAGATAGATTATTAGGAGCTCATATCATTGGATCTGTAAGTTACTTTTATCTCCTGCTTTTTAGCTCACATAATTGGTGACTGTTGACGTTGTTTGGTGAATTGATAAATGCACTTTTACCATATTCTGCAAATTATCTGCGTTTGAAGTCTCGGCATATCACCAATTTAAATTTGTAATTCAGTAGCATTTGTTGTTAAAATTAAGTTTTGATTTGGTAGAGTTACCTAATAGAACGGTGTTCTGTTCTTGTAGGTTGCAGGTGAATTGATAAACGAGGCCGCATTAGCCATGGAGTACGGAGCCTCGTCAGAGGATATAGCTAGAGTCTGTCATGCACATCCCGTAAGTTTTATACAAAAAACATTCTTAACAAAACAGCTGATACTTGAACTGGGCTATAACAATATTTTATGGGACTTGTTAGAGTGATACCTGATACTACATCTGTTATAAATGATCAGAGACAATAACGCTGGAGCATCGTAGAGATGAACAGGAGTGATGGGTTCAGTGGTTTAAGGGGCAGTCGATCAAACATGTTGGATTACTGGCGCAGGAACTTCTCTCAAATAACCTTTAATTGATTGTTGATTTACAATTTCAAAGTGAAACCTTATTTGATCAGGTCGGCTGCTCAAAGTGCTAATAAATTTAATCCGCTATTAGATGACGTCACGCCTGAAGGTCTATCCCTAATCTGGTATTCGTGATTTAATCTGGCGTTAGTGGCTAATCGTCTTTCGAACAACTGGCCCCTGAAGATTACCTTAAATAGCAGTTTAAATATAAAAGTAGCTAGCCATTCACTGGTTTGACTGCTATCACTTTTGAGAGGAGCAAAGAGTTGCAGTCCAGCCTTAGTTTTCTATTTTGAGCCTCCTCACATTAGTGAAATAGCCTTGAGCACAATCAAGTGATTTGGTAGGGCTTAAGTGTTTTCCCAGGGCATTGTCTGGGTTGTGTGAGACTGTAGAAACCAAACTGGGAAATTTACATTTATGATTGAAATGAACAGCGAACTCTGCTTGAAATAGATCTTAACCGTTCTACTGATTTTTCATCCTTTCCTGTTTGAATTTCAGACTGTTGCTGAAGCCTTCAGAGAAGCCAATTTAGCTGCATATTGTGGGAAGCCTATCAATTTTTGAAATCCACGGAATGTCAGGAAAACTTTATTTATCGAGAATTGTACAGTTTCTGGTTCCAAAAGCAAACAATACAATGGGACACTAATGAAAATGTGTCAAATTTAAGTTGTTAAACTTTGCTAAAAGGTCTACCAGATGTTAGGGACAGAGAGAGTTGTAATAACCAAGTGAGGTCCCTTTAGGAAGTGACACTCAGACTTTTTGATCATTATATCATCATCACCGGTTAGGAAATCAAATTATTGAATTCTTTTGAATTGTGCTTATCTACAGCTGGAAATATCATTACATGCATAATTAAGAATTTTATAATTATTTTTCCTAAAACCAAAAACATACAATGTAGGTCGTTCCATTACATTTTTACAAAGCTAGTCTGGTGTCAGAACTTAAAAACCTATACATAAAATCAAAGTTTCTGTTTGATTGATTGGTGTTTTATGCCGTGCTTAAGGGTATTTCATTTATGACTGGGGTGTATTCCTACAATAATTGACACTATAAACTGTGAAGTGTTTTGATACTGTTGGAAAGTGAATCTTCTTCCCAGGCAAGTGTAACTAAGTAGAGCATTACTCTACAAACTACCTGACATTAGCCAGAAGGCCTCAAACCTTTCTGTATTTTGTTTGAACAGCTGAAGGTATTAATTCTGTTTGTTTGACTCAAGGCTACTTATGGCAGAGTCTGTGTTTTATGATCTGGGGATAGAGCATGGGGATATCAGTTATAGTCATGACAATGCTAGCAACTTCTTCATTCTATAATGACTTGAGGCTACTTATGGCAGAGTCTGTGTTTTATGATCTGGGGATAGAGCATGGGGATATCAGTTATAGTCATGACAATGCTAGCAACTTCTTCATTCTATAATGACTTGAGGCTACTTATGGCAGAGTCTGTGTTTTAGGAACTGGTGATAGAGCATGGGGATATCAGTTTAGTCATGACAACACTAGCACCTTTCAAACTGATGATAAGTGTCTTTCTGATAATTGAATGAGTTAACTGTTTTATGTATTGTCAAATTGTGTCCTCTTTCTCTAGATTTTTGTAGATAAAAAATATATATATTTAATATTTAGTGCTATGTTCATGTATGTACATACATTTTAGTGCTACAGAAATAATTTGTTTCGACCACAGTTGCAATATATTCACAATACAAAATTCTCACTTCAGAAATCTATCCAAGAAATAGAAGAGCTCTTGTTGACACCAAGTACTTGACAATCAGACACCTTCTGTTGATTATAATCAGCTTCTTATTACAGACATAGAGGCCATAGGGAGAGAAAACAAAAATAGAATTAAAACTTCAGATTGATCGGCCAGTAAAAATATTTGATTTGCTAGTAACTGTCTGACGATTAGTGAGAACCACATTCTGATTAAAATAATAACAATAACCCCACCACCATTTTTTGTTTTATTAGAATTCTAGCTGACATAATAAATAACACCCGAATCTTTTCACAAAATCTCATGTGACATTTTGTGAAAGAGGCTCCAGGCTGTTATTGGTTCAGAGGTCACTGCCTCAGTTATCCAATACAAAGCCAGAGAACGATGTCTGCTCCACATTAACATGTTATGGGTTCAGAGGTCACTGCCTCAGTTATCCAATACAAAGCCAGAGAATGGTGTCCGCTCCACATTAACATGTTATGGGTTCAGAGGTCACTGCCTCAGTTATCCAATACAAAGCCAGAGAACGGTGTCTGCTCCACATTAACATGTTATGGAAAGTCATTTTGTGACTAGTCCTCTCAACAAACCGATTGAACGCTGCATGTTATGGGATTATGTCTGATCTAAAAGAGCTTTAAAAATTATATCTGGTTTTTAAAAAAGTGTGACCGGTCAGTGATTTTGTGGAATTCTATCACAGTAATGCAACAGGGTATTGATAAACTACTTTGTTATTACAGAATAAATTTCTAGCCACTGACAAAATAGGGCATGATAATTGATTGCTGCTGTTGACCAGAAGAGGGCTTTACTTTAAATGTCCAATCAAAATCCTTTATTAACTGTATCTCATCTTGATCTTCATACAATCTTTGATTTGTTCTTGACAAAGTTGTTTTGCTGACAGCTGTTAAAAGGAACCGCAACCTTTAGTGACAAAATACTTTGCAGCTATAGATAGCAGTGGAGTAGCGAGCATTCTAGAAGGTGTAGGCTTAAAAGTAACATGTGGAAATAATGGGAGTGTCAACCTTTAGAATTTGTCAGGATTATATTGTTATAAACTTTATGTTGCAAATTAAGTTTTTATAATTACATGAAAGTGATGCATTTTAAACTTCAAAATCTGACTGTGTTTTCATCATTTCAGCTGTTTAATAGTAGTGTGTTCCACGCATAGTCATTTGCCCTGGAGGAACATTATATTTTAAACAGAGCAAAATACAACTTTGTTTGTGTGGCTGTTTGCTATTGGGAGAACACTTTAGTGTGTCCTTAGTGGAATGCCTGCATTAACCCAATCAGTCAACTGGTGTATGTCATACATCTACAGGTTTATAGCCCATTGGAAGAAAATAGTAACTTATAAGATAATGTGCAAATGTTATTGTCCAAGTCCATTGTTATCTTTATTTATAATGAAAAAGTTAATAAAAGTGCTACAGAGAAATGGTTTAATTCCAAAAAAAAGAGAGGTAACTCAGAAGATCGATGATTAAATATTTTGGTAGAATATTTGGAGCAAGCTGGTGGTTATAGTGAGCTCTCTTTTGTCCAAGCTGATCTGTTGTCTTCTCATTTTATCCAGCCATTGTCATGTGTTTGTTCCCAGTGACAGCGGGGGTGGTTTCTTTCACCCACAGGGGTGACCAGTCCTGTGGGTGTTCCCAGTGACAGCGGGGGTGGTTTCTTTCACCCACAGGGCTGACCAGTCCTGTGGGTGTTCCCAGTGACAGCGGGGGTGGTTTCCTTCACCCACAGGGCTGACCAGTCCTGTGTTTGTTCCCAGTGACAGCGGGGGTGGTTTCCTTCACCCACAGGGCTGACCAGTCCTGTGGGTGTTCCCAGTGACAGCGCGGGTGGTTTCCTTCACCCACAGGGCTGACCAGTCCTCTTATTCATGAAAAACAAACCACAAGACAATGGGCCTTATATAAAACCAAAATATTTGTTATGTGTTAAAATGTGTATTTTCTTGGACATCCAACAAAACACTTCTTTTTTTTCCTTCACCAAACTCACTAAAAGATCTGTAAAAATGGAAACATTTCTGATGTGAAGTTTCATTTATCATAATAAAGAGATAACTCATGTCTTAATGTGGTCTTTGGTTAAATAAATAAGCTTGAAGCATTGTTATGTAACACTCTCTGAAAGAGAACAATATATCGATATTGTTTGTTTGACATCCTACTCCAGGGTAGTTCACCTATTTGAAAATGGATTGTCCATTTCAAACTATTCCTTAAGTGGACAAACTGTAGTCATATAAGTGAAATACCCTTGAGTACGACGTTAAACCCCAATCAAACAAACAAATCAAACTGTTCCTTGACAAATAACGGTGAAAACTGGGAGGAAACACTGTGAAATTCACCCTCACAATTGTAGGAGCCACATCCTATGCCTCACTCATATATCTGCATGATGGTTGACGGACAATCTATAATATGAATTATAGTTTCCTTTAGGCCTACAGATTTTGGCTTTTTCTAGCTTTTTGTTCAATGTTTTATTTAATTACCATAATATAGAGGTGTGAGGCAGAGATGTGTTGTTTTGGTCAAATTTGCCAGCACCCATTGATCTGATGAAACAAATATTCAAATCCTCTTTACTGCTGCCCCCCTTTTATTCGCCAACTACTTCTATAGTAGGGGGAGGGGGGGGGGGGGGGGGGGGCCT
>JARDVA010465796.1:0-15438 GCA_030265315.1 Mopalia swanii | reverse complement strand
TACCACTATATAGATAATGACAAATGTGAGATTTCCCCCAAGTGACTCATTTGGCTATAACGGGTCACATATATCAAGACGAAAAACTAAATAAAAAAGTCCACTGTTTGTTGCCCCTTAGCTACGAGAGCACCAGAGTAACTTAAATCTACCTCTTATTGTCCGCCATTTATTATGCAGTTTCCAAGTGATTACCATGCAATTGTGTTGTTTAGTATCCGGTTATGTGGATTATATAAACATATTTGTTGTTTAGAAATGTTTTGAAATACAGTATCATATGCTTTGAATTATTGCCAGTCTTCAGTATTACCGATATTGGCTCTGATTTTCATGGGAACACAAGACAAGTCGAGTAACGTGGTTACGAGCAGTATTAATACCGGATGTGAAACGAAGTCAATATTATACGCGTATATTGAAAGTAAGGGTGATTGTCGGACTTCCACTTTAAAACACTAGTGAGATCACATCCCATGCCACAATAGAGAAGAATAACTTACCATTAAGTCTCATGATAATAGCTGGGATAAATGGGAATGTAACTGTCCGCCAGTTGAGTATGCATTGTGTGTTTAATATAGTACTTCATACTCCTATACAAACAAATATCGTTCTTGTGAGGAGTTCACGTTTAAATTCATCGTCGCACATCTAGATTCCAGGTTTTCATTCTTTTAACATGTACTAATGTGATGGGATATACCGAAGTAAACCTCTCTTATACAAGTAAAAATATCCCAAAGCTGAACACAATAGACGAATCACTTTGAATATCTTTGCCTCATGTAAAACATGTGGATATCGAACGAATGTACACAACCTACTCCAGGTGAAACAATCAGTTTCCAGCAGGATTTTCGCTTGCTGAGATACAAATCAGATGTACAGATATTTTGCATGAGTGATCAATAGGCTACGGTCCGGATTATAAGTAATCTCACTTGGGTTGATTCCGATTTCTCCGGGCTTCCTCTCAAGGCTATTTACTTACACGTTTATATGAAAAATTGGCAAGAATGGGGAAAACGTTGGCTACCTCTGATAATTGTCAACTTTATCAGTCTTGAGGTGAGGTTGGTTGCGTCTTGTCAATGTTCTTTCCGATAGGTTATCGTGCCTGAGTGTAATGAACAGTGATTAATCAAATAGCAAATGATGCGTAGTGTTGATTTCTAGCTTTTTGATGATGTGCTGATTGATATAACATCGGCAAAATCAGGTCGGAATCGTCTGAACGTGAACTATCCTTGAATGTGATGTTACGCACCGATCCGAGCAACACAATTCTAGTCTGGCATCAAAGGAAACCGATACCTATACGATGACTAAACTCGTCGACATGACCTAACGGAGATCCACCGAATTGTATTATGCTGCCATCCTGTCCAAAATGCCCTTGATTTTTTCAGAGGACTGGTGAAATTATATTAATACCGGATATGAAACGAAGGCAACGTTATACGCATATATTGAAAGTAAGGGTCATTGCCGGACTTTCACTATCGAACACTACTGAGATCACCTCCTATGACACAATAGGGAAGAATAGTTACCATGAAGTCTCATGATAAAAGCTTGGAAAAATAGGAATACAACTGTATGCGCAGTTGAGTATGCATTGTATATTTAATATGTTACGTCATGTCTGTCCTAGTTATACTACTATACATTGCATTTGCACATTATTTATCAGTAGGCCGGAATCAAAATCAGAGACGGATATACTTTCAGTATTCTGATAAAAAGTTATATTCTGGACCAGGACATAGCTCTAAATCTCAATTCGACAATAGTTTCAAAAGGGTAAGATATAACTACGAAAGATTGTGAGATGACCAGCTACTTACAAATCTTGTGTTGTTGTTGTTCTGTGTTGACATCAAGCGAACATTCATAAAAGTCCTTGACGTCTCATACATTTGCTGATTTACACCTATTATTACATATCTGTGTAAGAACACACCCCTGTTCTGCTGTAAAGACGTCCTCTAAGGTTTGGGTTGACAAGTTCCCAAAATAATTAAAATGAGCACTAAATTATGCTAATAAATTAGAAGGCCTGGACTAGACGCAATGTTTATAACGTGAAACCGATATCTAAGGAACCAATATCTTTCAATTTTAGCCTGAAAAATTTGAACCGATTGGCATCAGAAGTTCAGTAACATTCTTTGTTGATAGAAATTGTACTAATTTGAATACAGGAAACTTCTTGCGATAATATTTCTTAATATGCAGAAGCCTCAAATTATCCCGGAGGGATTTTTTATTCTCTCCTGTTTTACAAATACACAAGTGTCAGAGTATGACATTGATGACGTTAATAACTGTTGTTTTAAAAGTTAAGTACGGCAATGTGTATACAATTTAATTGGTATAGAACAATAGTTGACATATGGTTCACATATTTCTTCTTTAAATAGTTTAATGTTTTGTATACTCATTATGTGATAATATAACAATGAAGTTTGGTGTTGAGCAGAAAGTGCACATATCGAGACAGCACAAATAATTTCATCCGAAGGGTTTCTGTTACAAACATTATCATTATCAGAAAAACACCTTTCGTGAATGATAATGTAAATCCTAGTTCCATACAACTCCAAAACATGATAAGGAATACATGAATAATCATCTGTTTAGTACATTGATATTATAACACCGCCAAGGGAAGTAATTAGATGAGAAACAGACTTTAAAAGTATACATATATAAATTACTAGTATATGAAGCTTCACAATGGTAGCCGTAAGCACAAACAATCAGCATTAGAACTTTGAAAAATAACTATTTGTCTAAAATTGATTTTCTGGCGAGTATCAACAAAAAACTGACGGCATTACTCCAGAACGTTTTTATCTAGTGAAGTTTACCCGACAGAAATTAAGTTTGTCATTTAGTTTGAAAATCCCAGGGTCCATATTTGCACTAAACCCAGTGGTTCTGAAGCATAACTTATAAAAATTCACAGGAATCGGCTTATATTACATACCACTTGCGATTGGCATCAAATAAAATGAATACTAAATTTCAGAAAATGTCCTCGTCGTCATATTTTATGAACAAACTATGGTACTGGTTATATCTAGCGGGGCTTTACGGTAATTTAACGCTTTCTGCAGATCTAATAAGCAGAGGCCTTCGAACTTATTGTCTGATCTTTCCTCATCCTGACGGGACAATTTCAAGATAGACAGTTGTCCCTGCTGCCTTTTCGAGAAGAACTATTAACACCTCACGCGATCAAGCGTGCAAATAATACGTTTTAATCTAGAACCGTTTAACTCCTTGTATTGTAAGTACCATCGGTAAACAAATCAGATATTTGAATTAAAGTTCTCTGGTTTAGGGAGGTATGTACCCAACCATACTGTCTACAGCAATGAAGGGATGCTAATGGTCGCTTCTGCGGCGGTTATCGTTCTTTACTTAGTGTCGCTCGAGGGCCTTTGCATTAAAGGATAACACTTTGTACATGGCGGTCAAGTCAACATTGTCGTCTGACTGTCTGAGTGTTTGATGTCAAACAAATATTGTGTATTTGTGTGTAGCAAAGCTTACGGCTTTTGCTTCACATCACGCGGAAAAAGTGCGTAGCCATGGTACGGAAAGATATACGGTGTCCTACTCAAATAGTATCGTGTGTTTTGACCACTTTACGCCAGACGATTATGTGGTCGGACCAGCTAGCAGAGATAACGTTCCGACTTATTTGATAAATACGTTATTTGATAGTGTTGGGGATCAATTACAGTAACATACTAAAATTTTAACAGATTTGAAGGATTCTGTCCAAACAAAAAATTATACACGTTATGTCATCAACACCTCATAACTTTAACTAGGCAATACAACAACAACATGGGGTTATTGTTTGTTTGTTTGTTTGTTTGCAGCCAAGGGTTTCATCATTATGACATATAGCAACAAGCCATAACTGATGAATGTTTCAGATTTAAAATGTAATCTTTGTCTTAAGATTGATTAATGCTCATAAATATTTTGTGAGTTTTTATCCCACTGACAAAAAAACCCCAACATATGAAAAGCCTAATGTGGAATTTAGTCTACATGTATATTCAGGGTTAAAGTTTATATTGATTATATTGATTGACCACATGTATGTATATTTTGTTAACATCGCAGAGCTAGATTAACCTAAACTCGGAGTAGTTGAAAAGATTTATCGGTCTCCAACAGAACCTGTATCACCACTATGTGTTGTGTGAAATTGAATGGTCCATGTCACTATTTTAAATTAACAAATGTAAGTAATGTCTTTGTTTTATTTGCACATGTTAATGTCAATGGGCATCTTAATGTATTTGAATCATGATTCATTTTAATTGCAGGTAACAGCAGAAGCAGGTTAATGTTGAAATCAGATTCAGTACCCAGTATATTTAAATGGTCAAAAGCAGCGTCACAGACAACCAGACAGAGATCAGAAGGAGCGGAGATAAGGGAGGGGAGGCAGGAATGTAATCCAGATGGAATGGATAGCCCAGTATGTTTTTATATACCATTTGGTATACTTATGTACAGTTCTTACAAACATAAAATACTATGAAAGTAATAGTTGGGTCAACCCCAGCTGGTTTGGTTTCCTATGTGTCCCCAGTGTTTGGTGGTTCAACATCAGACAGGCAAATAATGGAGAGATCCAGTCTTTCAGCTTTATGTGATTCGGGCGACTCCATAAAGGCGGATAAAAGTTTCAATGTGCAAGATCTACTAGCCACACACGATGTTAAAGTAAACATTCTCGCATTTTGAAGAAAAAGAACGGATTCTCTGAGAAACAGGTTTTACAGGACAGAACAGAACAGTTGCTAGTAAGGGAGTACACACTGAAAGGGCTTTTGGGCATAATTGGCATGGCTAAAATATACTAAACTTGAGTAAATGTACAACCGAAACAAAGTTTGTAAAACACAGTATATTTGACGGTTTCAGGTTGTGCAATTTCAGAAATAACATTGTTTCAAATGATGTTTAACAAATGATAATTTTCAGGTGGAAAATTGGTTTACTGGTCTGGCAGTTGGATAATACTGGAATGTATATTTTTCTAAAAAGCAATCAGACTGGCACAGGGATGTGGATTAGTTAAAATAGACGAATCATATATGTTTTGAAGATGATACTCATATTTCGACTATTACAACTTATAAGTTCGCGAAATTGAAATTAGACCTAGCCTAGGCGTGTTGTTGTTGCAATATAAGGAAAATTAAAAGCTGTCTTAAAGAAAACACAGTCCACATACCTTTTAATAAGACCACTCTAACAACCTGATACACCAGCATTTCGTCTCTTAAGTTTGTAATTTATTTTCAGTAAAGGCCATGTTCCGTAATTTAAATCACATGCCATATTCGATCGGACAACAGGTACAACCAGACAAGCACGATATACAACATCTGTCCTCTTATGTCACACTGTATGGTTCTCTTAGCACGGCTATTACGACAGTATTACGACAGTGCAGTCTCATTCTTATAACAAAACAGATGTAAAATGATACCATAAGTGTAACGGTAGAAACCAAACAGAAAGAAAACGGCCAGCGATTTTATTTATTTACAATATTTATAGTAGGGATATACAGTATAGTATCCAATGGCAGAAATTCAATTGAAGATAAGAGACAATAACATATTACGTATGTACATATAGTAACTTCCATATAGCAAACATTGGATCAGCGTATAAACCTGCCACACAGTTGAATCCAAGAGCGTTGATTTCATAAACCGGTCTGTTATGACAATCTGCAACTTCTGCATCGAAGTCTACAGCATTAAATCCTTAGACACACAGTTCGAGGGCATACAACACGAAAGTGTTCCGATTATATCCTCATTAGGGTGATCACCATATCCTCACAGCAACAGGTGTCATTTATCCACAACAGGATTATTCACAAAGTCCTTGACGGGAACTTCCAAAAATCCGGTATTAATCTCCTCACAGAGATATCTTGGCTAGGTTCAGAATTCAATGAAATACAAATGCTGTCCGATTAATTGATCAGTTTACTTATCTCTAGACTGGCTTGGAACTTACAAAAAACATACAATCGCTCTCACTTATATAAAGATACAGAAGTTTCCAGATATAACTTTAGTAAAACATCACATAGAACACTCTGGAAAACCGAATTTAACCTAATCAAAACATTTCAAAACCATATCATCAAAACAAGGGAAGATTCCATAACAGTCTAGATTATTCTCTTACATAACATGCCTGCAAATAAACAAGTGACTGACCGGTGATAACTGGGCCAAACTACTGGAACGATCAGTAGACAAAGGTTGGGCTTCTAGAACATATTGCTACTTTGTTTACTACATTAAAAGATACATGAATCTATTTATTGCAAATGACAACACATGTATATGACATTAAGTTAATCAAATCGTGTCAAATATCTACCACATGTGACAAAACAAAAGCACTTAAAACTACAATAAAATTAAAAAGGACCACAACCAAGTTATCCACACAATGTGTTTAGACGAAACATGCAGGCAACCAAAAGTATTGATTCAAATGCAAACGAATTATGTGGGATTATTAGCGTCTGGGTGGCTGCGAAAACGAGCTATTGAAAAATAAATGTAAATATGTATGCTGTTGAGATATCTTCAAACAAGCCATCATGTCAAGACATTTTTGTAATTACTCAAATACATATAACAAGAAAATGTACATTTGTTTGATTCCTAGTCAGTTCATTTCTTTAACAGAAACAGCGTATAGAGTGTAATAGCTAGACAAATTAATTTAAAAAAATTATCAAATGTATACATTGACAAAACCTTTTAACAAATACATAGGTTTATGTTCTTTTAAAAACATCAAAATTTGTCCGAATGTATTTGTCTACAAACAAATTGTGTCTTAATTTTTCTGGCTGGTGAAGAAACCCCATATAAATAATATTATTATTATATTATTTAACTAGTTAATATATTAAAACCATTTTTTTTATCTATCAATGAAATATACTTTGTAAAAGCTTATTAGTTCAGTATATTTTACAACAACAAAAAAACTCAGAGAGAACAAACATAATTGGCGCTTTATGTTTTTTTCTGCTTTTCATCTATTTTTATACTCTGACTTAATTTAAGGTACATGTAGGTATATCGTCATATAATCGGTCTATGGCAACTTGTTTGTCTCTATGTATTAAGGATACTGTATCATTATGACTGTCTGCCAGATTGAACCAATACGGCACCAGAGTTAACAAGGCGGGAAGTTTTTAACAACATCTATCCTTATTGAACGCAAATCCCTTGATGATAAAATTTTTCAACCCGATTGTTTTCTTGTGTTCCTGACAATAAACCATTTATCAAAGTACTCGGTTTTCCTATGTGGGCGTCTAGAGAAGTCGTTGGGGTTTACATATATCTATGTATCAAACACAGACTATTGTTGAATATATTGTGTCGGAAAAAACCAGAGACATCCTGCATATCCCGAAAGGATGACAATATTTACCCCGTTTTTTTATTCCCATTTACGACAAACAAATAGCGTGCCTTGCCTATCTACTATCTAAGAAGATAATTTGACGTGTCAACCTTAGCCACTTGTCATTGGTAATTTTACCTAAGTTGACAGTTTCAATCGATCTAGGGCAACTTGCTGAAATTTTTCCTGATATTGCACATTTGGTAATATTAAAATAATGGGATATTCGTTGCAAAGCAAACGAGGATTACCACAGTTTATCTACATCACTAGTAATATTGTTCGTTTGCGCATTTTTTCTTTTCTCAAACATTCTTGTCACAAAATCAGTCAGTTGGAAAACAGATGTCTGAATATTTTCTAGTATTTCTGTGACTCTTAATAAATAGGTGTTATCATGTATAATATATAATCATGTAAGGTAAAAAAAACGGCAAAACCATGCAACATAATATTGTAATCCGAATAGCTATAAACTCGACCAAGCGTCATGTGATACCCTGGTTGTCAGGTTACACAAATACGAAAGACAAGCCTCCTGAGCCAACAAGATTATCAGATCCAAACTTAGAAACTACACTTAACTTATCACATGAACCTCCCATAGCCCGTTATTTATGCTAACGTGATCTTTCTCAAAGAGCCAATCTGGTATTATTTTATATATGCAAGTTGTGTTGTGTATTATCTTTACAACAAAACGATATGATGACATCTTCTTTTACAAAACGAGGTTATTTAGAAAGTATATGCTGTTTTGGTTACAATACATGTAGAGATCATACTACAGCAATCAAACAAACACACGGTAAACAAATGTTGCTGACTTTTAATAGCTTAAAAACACAGTTCCTGAAACAAAAACAGCTCTAAGTGTCGCCTTGTTCAAGTCGTGACTTATCTTTGCTCCCACATAGTGGCATGGTGTCTTAACAAAACGTAAGGATTGTGTGATCGTCGACCTCCATGCTGTTGTTATCATTACGCAGATGAGTACGGATAACACAAACTATATAACTACATAGCACGGCAGCGTAAATATGCTTAGCAGGCAATTGATCTTGATAGATGGAAAACATCAGTATTTGGATATAATTTCCATCGGGCGATTTGCCTTTTTTATATCAGGCTTGATGTAATTTCTTTATAATCGTGTGGATAAATGCATCCTATGTTTCGCCACTGACCCGGATATTGAAAGCGTATCGTCAGGACATATTCATACTTTAGTTTAAAAAAAATTTCACATGTTTAGGATATAATCAAACTATTGCTTGAGTGTTATTTGCCAATTGATCTACATAGTCCAACAACAACATATCTAAAGGTTATAGGATTGGGTACATTAGGACGAAGTCGATAAAGCTTTCGGTGTCAATACTTCGGTCGAATTTTAGAAAAGCATAAATTGTACTATTAAACCAATGGCATTTCAAGAGCCTCGAGCATTTATGTGGCTGCCAAATGTCTGGTGTGGTCATCCATTCTCTAAAGAGTTGGCTGGGCTCCATTGTTATATGGAGATTACTTCTGGAGGTCTGTTGATCGTCAAACAAAAGCAGTTAAGTTAATGGTCTTGAAATGAAGCCCGATGAAATCAGAACCAAGCCAAATATTGTCTATTTATAAACTCAATCAGTACGTATTAACTATTTGCTCCAAGATGTTCTGTCTCTTAACAAAAATTTCCTTAAGTCATTGACTGGTATTGGTTGGCCTGTGCGCAGTTGTCAGATGTGACACTATTGACATATTGGTAAAGTATATTAAATGTAGGCTTGAATGTGTGTATGAGTGCAAAATCATGTATTAGATTGATAAAGTACAATAAGTCGTATTGATTGTCTTGTCTTCATACTATTGACTGAACTGGTTGTTGACGTTGTCTAGGCTGATCTCATTGAAAGCTTTCCAAGTACTGCTCCTGTGTCTCATAGGATCAACGTCAGACCAGAACATTTCAACAGAGGTTTTACACGCCGCAGTCTATCATACGGCAACGGAACCAATATCACAAACTGATCTCTACAAAACATCGAAATTGTATCCTTTGGCGGGAATGGGTTTTCACCACAATACACCAGACGAACGATTGTATATTAAAATTTGTGATAGAACCAGCCGAGGGGAACTGGATGTCTAACAATCCTCTTTATCTATAATATGCCAGTAGAAACGCCAGAAATATATTCTTCTCTGCTAAAGATGATATTCAATTAGATATAACAAAATGACAGTTCTAGCATGAAATCTAAGTAGAGCAATGCTCCCCCTCTTTCTGCAAGTGGCCATTTATGTCTGGCTAAGACAATACGTCAGCAATGGTTCGAACATTGAAAAACCGATTAAACAACCAGATAAATCCTGCTGAATAGATAAACACATCGCTTAATATATTTCTATGTACATATCCGATTAACACTTAATTTCCACGTTAATTTTGCAATAAGAACAACATGAACAATTTATGGTATACTATCAATCTTTAAATATGTGAAAATGGAGGTCAAGCCATTCGACAACACTTAATTTGCCTGGAATGTAACCTTATGAACTATACAGAAAGGTTCAAATTACCAAACAAATGACTGGAGACAAATCTGAGAATACTATGTAAATAACGCATTGTCATGATATATGACAAAAAGGGATATTCTTATCATCTCCATAGAATAAGTAACTCCTGAAACTTAAGATAATCAATAAAAATACTGTTGCCGAGATAGATAAACAAATTTCAATAGTCCCTTTTTCACACCTGTATCCAGTGCATAAGAATTTTGGGGCACCTAAGATGATTATCTGAATAACCCAAACAATAAAACAGGTGTCTGGTGATTCTAGTTACAAATGAGGATTATTTAATGTGCATTGAATCTTTTATTCACATAGAGAAAGATTAACAACCTGTAGCTGGGCAACAGACTCGGTCAACTATGAACTGTCGTAGCTCAGTCTGTTAATTGGTTTGCCCAATTGACCAGAGTTCTGTTGTTAGGATATAACGGCTCTCAAATCTTAGGGGCAACATGAAGCCAATCTGTTTGTGATGTATTTGTTCTACGCTCTGTGATTGTCCTGTATTTGTTCTGTCTTGTCTTTGTTTGTTGCCAGTGGTGTCGAGGTTGGTTTAATTCCTTCACCCATTGGGCTGACACGCTGTAAGGATAGTGATAAAGTACGACGTTAAAACCTAATCAAATAAACAAAATATAAAGGCATCAAATCATTGAGATGAACCAGTGCATATGTCAAATTAATCGTAAGTCGTACAATCACTTAGCCTATGCGGGTGATTTTGTAGCTTCATCTTTGCACATTAAAAGCCCTATAATTACACCCTCGAGCTGTAGATTATTATGTTAGATTACAACAGACACGATTCGAGTCATTTGACACTGGTAATGTTATCAAGCATTAAGTGACGACATCACGTTTTACGTCATCTTAATTCTGACGTTATTGTGATGTCATAACGCCGGTTGCTGTATTGCGACGTACCCTGGTACATGTAACCGCGCACCAAAATTTAATATTGCATGGCAGGGCACATATATCACAAAGCTAGAGAAAAATATTATCCTAAACACGTGCTGTGGTATAGCAACAAATTTCTTTCTCGTTTGTTAATATATAGAGCGAAATTCTTCTGGCCTCACATAGTTGATCTGGAATTGACGTGAAAGTCCTACTAGTTAAACAATTTAATTTAAAAAAGTAATAGCATAATTCTGTTTATCAAAAATCCCGAAAGGATGACAATATTTTCCTTGTTGTTTTTTTTCTTATTCCCATTTACGACAAACAAATATCCTGCCTATCTGACAAGATAATTCGACGTGTCCAACTTAACCACTTGTCATAGGTAATTTGACATAAGTTGACAGTTTAAATCCATCTAGGGCAACTTGTTGAAATTTCTCATGATATGACAAATTTGGCAGTATAAAAAAATGGGCTATTCGCTGCCAAGAATACAAGGATTAGCACAGTTTATCGACGTTACTACGAAAATATGTTTGCGCATTTTTTGTTTTCTCAATCATTCTTGTCACAAAATCTGTCAGCTCAAAAGTAATTTCTAAATATTTTGTAGTATATCTGGTGGAGATTTACAAAAAGAGCTGAGCTTGGGATAGAAAACAATCCAGCTTGTGGGATTGAAACAATAAAAATACTCACTTTTTCTGGTAAAATTAACTGTCTAACAACAGAAACAAAAAACGCATATCTAGTTTCACTTTTTTCACAGTCGGAACGTGGTGGAATTTATTTTCCCGTAGGTTCTATCTGATTATATGTGTAATGGAATTTGGCAGAAACACGCTAGGTTACAGGACCTTTACCAGGAGATTTGTTATTGGATAATCTCGTTAAACAACAGACGACCAGAAAAGGACTGTAGCGGTTTATCCTAGGATTGAAATATAAATGCGTCCATTCGTGTTTAATCCTGTTTTGAGCTGGAATTGATACTGTATCTCATTGTTGATGTGGGCTATTTTAGAAGCCCTTTTTAACCAAGACCCGAATAATTCCGTTTTGAAACGGAAGATGTTCAACACGTTGCTAAACAACACTGGCATACATATAGAACAAACCTAACACTATATGTTCAGTTTGTTTATAAGGGTTTTACAACCTACTTAAGGTAATTTAGTCAATTTAGCGAGGTTCCATCCATTTAGGTAAAAGAAACCAATGTTGGTGTTAATGACAACGAACAAGCACTGGAAATTCCAACTGAAAAGAAAGGCATCACAGCGGATCAGATTACTGTTACCCGATATCTCAGCAGTACTACATCGTGAAACTTCCTGTAACTTCCCGCTATATGTTGAAATGAATACCACTTGTTCTTTATACCAGCGATTGTCTGCATTCGTTGAGTTTTCGTGACACTGCCGTATATAAGTTTTCCCTATTGATTTAAAAAAAAACTCGTAGTCGTGTATGTATAGATATACCGAATGACTAAACATACATGGAGATACTCAATCATAAAACGGTTCTATAGGTTTCCCAATATCCTAGGGTAACCAATTTGTCTGAGATATAACGGAAATAGATTAATACGTACTGTGTCGCCCTCCACCGAGGTTCAGTTGTTGTCGATCCATCTACGGTGTTTGTACAGATCACAAGTTCGAGTCCCCCGGCTGATCACAGGCATATGAGTGATCCCAGGATGCCCTTATGAAAAAGTACCACAAAAAACTATAGTAAAATCACTAAAGTAATGTATGATATTTTGCGGAATTAACCACATTGAAAATATGTACATTACTATAGAAATCCATCGTTTATTTTGGTACTCTATCGATTACAATAGTAAACTATAACAATCTATAGTAATCTATTCACTCAAAATGTACAGATTACTATAAACTATAGTAATCTAAAGATACAGAACTTACAGATTACTATAGTAATCTATAGTTACAAAATCTGTAATAAACTATAGTAATATATAGACGCAAACTCTATAACAAACTTTAGTAATCTAGTTACAAAATATATTGTAAAATATAGTAATCTATAGTTACAAAATCTGTAATAAACTATAGTAATATATGGTCGCAAAATCTATAGTAAACTACAGTAATCTATAGTTACAAAATCTATAATAACTATAGTAATATATAGACGCAAAATCTATAATAAACTATAATAATCTAGTTACAAAATCTATTGTAAAATATAGTAATCTATAGTTACAAAATCTGTAATAAACTATAGTAATATATAGTCGCAAAATCTATAGTAAACTACAGTAATCTATAGTTACAAAATCTATAATAATCTATAGTAATATATAGATTTAAAATCTATAATAAACTATAGTAATTTAGTTGCAAAATATTTTGTAAACTACAGTAATCTATAGTTACAAAATGTATAATAAACTATAGTAATATATAGACCCAAAATATATAATAAACTTTAGTTACAAAATCTATTGTAAACTATAGTAATCCATAGACTCAAAATCTGTAGTAAACTATATACTTTTGTGGTACGTCACTCCAAATCTGTAATCTCTCAATAGCTTTGGGGGAATTGACACTTTCTGACACAAGTGCACAACACAATACAAATATCTTTAATGAAAATGGATTTTATTAAGGTTAAATACCAATTGGGCTGCCAAGCAGTCATGTTAGTGAAATAACCTAAGTACCGCGTTACACCTCAATCAATCAAACAAACAAATCATAAAGCATGTATATCGATTCAAAACAAGGTGCCTTAACTTGCTGTGGTTATGCCAGGAACTTTCGACGATTATAACTGATAGTCTGACTCACCTACTTACTCGTTGGATAAGCTTGAACAAAAAGTTTTTCGTTAAAAACCAACTGTCCAAGAGGAATAAATGAGTTTTTGGCCTCATTAGGTATTCTTTCGGATTCCTGTTTGATTTATTTTCCAATAGTTTTTACAAGTCAATCTAGCTGTGTTTATCTGATTATTTATGTAATGGAATTGTATTGGAACACGCTATCTTTCATGACCCTTTCCAAGAGGCTTTTTAGTTAATAACAACTGTTGACTAGCGGAATCTATAAAACACTCACCTAAACTTATATGAGTTCTATGGTAACAAAAGGAAACCTGTAAACAAAACGCGTTTGGTCTTATAACAGGGAAATGATAAAGTATACTGGGGTTTGGGTTTAGAACCAGTACAGGTATCTTTCAGTTATCTGCCGACATGAACTGTACAAAAAATCACACGTTATGGTGTTTACACAATGGAATGCAGGCCCTACAATTTGTCAGTCTGTTGTATATTATAGTTCAATTTCTTTCTTCAAATTGAGTAAAGTAACATGTTAAATATGTATTTCAACAGGTGAAACAAATCAATGAACAAGTTTAGCTTGCCGTTAGAATGAATTATACCCCCAAAAAATAATCGGTTCATTTGTGACAATTCAATATTTTGTAAGTCGTACCTTATAAATGTTGGTCTTAGTACCGAGCTCGAGCAAAGCTACGACGTACCATTGGTAAAACAACTTTACCGAAATATAATTGCTTTATCAGCCAGTTGATTGACCCCATTGCCGTGTCTTCTCTCTGAGGAAATATATTCTAGTACAAATTTATTTTATACACCAACGGGCAAATACCGAATAAGAAATGCAAATCAAATTGTTTTAACCTTGAGCAGAGACCTAATTCAACTGTCCCATCGTTTATTACTGTTTCGCTGAAAAGCTGAACGATAAATCTATTACTAAAATGTTGTGTTTATAAACCCATTAAATCCCTGAAATGAAACGTATCCTATAGACACGTCAATATTTTCCTGTAATCATGTCATTCAGTTGTATTATCGCAACATATTTTACGCGCTTTTTAAACTGTCTAATTTAATGGCCTAACTTAATTCGTTAACGGTATGTTAACTGAGTTGATCATGTTTGGTCACATGTGCGACATTAATAAAACGAATGGCGTAGCACAAATTTCCGTCTATATTGCACAACAATAGTTATATAGTTACATACCGGAGTGTTTATGACATTTATTCCGCTTCCCGGCAAATATGTATTCTCCTATACGTGAAAGCGTTCTGCAGTAAAACAAGTAGGCCTATATGACAGCCGTTTTAGACTGCACATTTAAACCAACCATACGTTGTTGTTGTCACACTAGCGTTCACCGGTAGTGTATACCAGCTTCTTCCGGTAAGCTAGTGAAGTTCTGTGCTAAGATATAAATATATATATGTACATCAACACAGATGTTATGTAAGACTCTGGAAAACCCAGTTCATGGCGACCTAAATCTCAGGGGATCCAAGCTGCAATAGTAGCTTTGTATATTGTCAGTCTAATTAAAATCCGATCTCAAAAACGCTCCCCGTGTTTTGTTTGTCGCTTATATTGAGGTCTAACGCAATCACCCCACCAACAATGTCGATTGGTTTCTTAA
>JARDVA010465686.1:4844-15443 GCA_030265315.1 Mopalia swanii | reverse complement strand
TAGTTATGTCGTTGAAACCTGACATATAACATGGCCAAAGGAAAATGAGGAAGGTAAGACGTCATTTAGGTCTAGCTCTTGACCAAGAATAGTGGAGAATTCCGCAAAACCGTATTCGTCGATTGAATATGTCTATGCCGAGACGGGTCCGTGCTGTGTTTAGGGGTTTAAACCCTCGATATCGGTCATAGTTAGATTTTTTAAGACCTCTGTCGTTATTTTGACAACGAGTCAAAATGACGACAGATGTTTTAAAAAATGTTGTTTTAAGAAACAGCGATTAACGCCGTAGAAAAGGGCTTCAAACAATTTTCTGATATTTTGGTGCCATAAATTATAGCGATTGTGAAGTAGACATGTTTTAAACTATGTTCGTGACAACCAACCATAAATAATAGCGATTGTGAAGTAGACATGTTTTAAACTATGTTCGTGACAACCAATTACCTATTTGCGCTGTATGTTTCATAAAATTAAGAAAACAGAATTTGAAGCGGAGGCGGCCATGTTTCATTTTTTTATTATCGGAAGTTTGATAGATGAACATTCGCACGCTGGGATGTAACGTGTTTACCCCTTTGGGAATTGAAAATATCACAACACCACAAGTTTGTTTACGGAATAATGAATTGATTAATTTAAAGCATAGGCTGTTTATGTCTTCGAGATGGATTTTATCGATTGGTATGCTTATGCAGTGCAAGTCTGTGAAGGGAGGGAATCGGAACTGCGGTCATTAAGACCGCTGAGCTGTGTTCCTTGTTATGTATATATGCACACGGCACGTAACCCGTGGAGGGACAGAATACAGGTTAATGGTGGGCACAACAGATATTGACTTTGCATTGACGTCATCTGAGCGCTATGGACTTTAATGTGATAAATTTTGACATTTTAATGTACTTTAACATCTGAACAACCAGTGTGCTTAATTTCAATGTAATGTAATGCTTATTTCTGTATTTAAAATGATGTTGAAACTTCATATTTGGATAATACAAAAATAAAGTTGCGTTTCTTTTTTGGGAGAGTATATTAGCAATGTCTAAATTGAAATAAGAGTTAAATTATCGGTTGCCTCATCGCTGTTGTGTCTGGCAAAGTTCGTGAGATTGATTTGGTCGTTGTTTTGGTTTGGGGGTCTTACGACAGCCAAATAATCTTAAACAAAATGCTTTATATACATACCTTTTTGGTAGAAAAAAGGATACTGAAAAGGCCACGATTTCCACGCCACATCCAATAAAGTAGTTGACGTATTTAGAACCATATAAGGTTCCTGTGTTGAGAACAAGACCAAAGTAAACCATCCCACTGATCAACCTGCAAGATTAGAGAATACAAGAATGATCATGTTTTCTCGGCTGAGTAACACTGCACAATTGATCCTATTAACACCATGTTTTCTCACCCAGAGTGACTCCTCAGTGCAATTCAGTTGACTTCACCGACAGGGCCAAAGCGATCTAAAATGTGTCACTCGGATACAATTAGCCCCAGATGATACCGTCATTATTTAAAAACACATCTTGTGGATTGAGATTGTTTTATCCAAACTACACAGAAAGTTAATCTGTTCAACGGACTCAACGTAAAAAAAAAAAACGTAAGTGAATTGACCTAAAAGTTTGATTTTATACCTGCAATTATCGATCTCCCGCCATCTTTGTTACCCTAGTCCCATGCTCCTTTACAAGTTCACAGCCATCTGGCACAAGGTAAAGTCGCATGGCCAGTGTCGCCATCAAAGGACCATGGGAATCGATTGCACACAAAATCTCGAACTACAACTGTTGACCTAGTATAGAATAGTGTCCAATGTGGGCTAGCCAGTGTTTCTGGCTAGGCTTTCATTTTGTTTATTTCCCAGCATTGTCGATTGATTTAATTTACCATAATTAAATGTATATATTCTCAAACTTAGTTGGCTTTGATCACTCTAAGCTATGAAATAATTATAGCTGAGATGCTTAGTACGAAAACCTGGTAATTAAATTGAACAATTTATATAATGATAAACAACTTATACATACGAGACAAAAAGTATTAAGAAAACTAAACAATTAGAAAGAAAGAGTGTTTAAAATAATGATAACAATTTACTCGATCGACAGCTCAGATGGACTGAAAGTTAATTATCGACTGTTTGGAGATGTTGAGATTACATCTGAATTTAAATAAACTGTTTATATATGTACATGTATATAGCAAACAGCTCAACCATTGCAGTACTCTAGCATGTTCAGCCACAGGTTCGCTATATCGCTCTGTCGTTTTAAAATAGCAACGTAAAATTCATATTCGTGAGACATTACATGAAATAGGTCCGACATTCTTGTAATACATAGGTGTGCAATATAACTGATCTATATAGCAGCCCGTGACCTATCATCGGAATCAAAAGTCTATCAAGTCACATTTATATCATGCAGATAAACTTTGTTTTTTCCGGATGGATATCTACATGTATGTCTTGGATCAAAAGACTCAAATCTTATATAACTGGATAAATGTGGAAAATTCGTACGTCACATGCCCATGTTCGGTGGAATGTGCATTGAATATGCCGTATATGTTATACGGTCTTGATTATTGTTTTAATATCACCAGTTTCCGTGCCAGTTTTTGGTATTGTACTCCTGCACCTAGAAACTATTCCCCTACATGTACACACCGCTCTCAAGTCATCTCAACTTGTTCCGACCTTGACTCTTAAAATCATCCATTTCGGTTAAAAACCAACTGTATTTCTTATCCTTGTGTTCTTTAGTTCGAAGATGTTCTTTTCATTTGGGTTGTTACTTTTTAAACGTACCACTTACTTCCGTACCTGTGGAACAACTAAAATTGACGCAGACCTATTTGTTTTCTATCCAGTTTTACCTGAAGAAAAAACCAATAATTTCTAATGAGAAAATATTTGTCAACATTGGAAAACCAGCCTATTCAGTGGACATCGAAATATTATTTTATAGTACATAGCATGTTAAAACTGGTTCAACCATTGTCACAGATTTACGTAACCTCGGTAACTTCCTTAAGACGGTCTGCGTGTTAAGATTATCTTCCTTTCCTCTTACATAAATTATTTATTGGGTTTTTTTCTTTCCGGTGAATGCAATAAATTATAATTTTTGTGAGAGTACCATTTCATGTATACTCCGGTATAGCATGTCTGTCATAAAGGATTTTAATCAAATCTGACTTGATGAGTTTTTTAAGCTTAAGAGAAATAAATAATTGAAAAAAAAACAAAACAATTATGCCTCGTCACGGAAAGAAAAGCGTCATGACGTGTTCAATAATGAAACATTCTTCTACTATGTATGCTCCAGTATATTGTGTCCGCCGTCAACCAAATCTGAAATAAGCTGTGTGAGAAAAAAATATATTAATTCATGTCACGGTTAATAAAGTGTCATGCCGTTCTAGACTCACCATGTTTGAAATTGCGAGCAAGAATTTTTAAAAAGTTTCTAAGCTTTCTTGATGAGCTGTTTTTATTTTTATGGAATATTTAGCAAGATTTATATTGTTATGTCTAATCTTGTGGTAAAAAAAAGCCTAGTTATGTAGTTACTTATTATATAAAATTTATGCAGTGCGTTTCAAACATGCATGACTTAGATTTGGATTTATTCTTATTTTTATTGTTTTCATATTCTGCATATAATAAGGATTAACAATTAAGCGAATTGCTTAAAACAATTCTTTCCTACAAGGCAGAAAATAACACTGATGACATCCAATGTCATGCTCTGATGATTTAGTGAGATTTACACGTGAATACTATAACTATTTTTGCCGTGAAGAGTAGCGTTAAACGGGTACTAACCAAATTCAGTGTCAGATCATGGTTAAAAAACATCCACTTATTAATTAGGAATTAATATACATTTATTAAAGCGGAACATGTAAGTGATAAAAAAAACAGGACTCTCTGTAATTTCAATCATTTTTACGCCCTAACTTCAGTTCAACATTATAAGTATGCTGTACGCCTACCGGTGTAAATGGAAGTGGTAGTTACAGCTGGTTGACTGACCAAACAACACGTGATTGGGGCATGTTTGTTTGTTTGATTGGGATTGGGATGACGAACTGTCCACTTCACACTGACCCTTCATCCTTGCCAAATAAAGATGGAACCCGTGAGGATACCCCGTAAATACCATTGCTGGTTTGTCTGTGGTTATCGCCTCCTCAAACATATCCCCGTCATTAGGAAACTTTTCACCTCTACATTTTGTTTAAAATGTCTGTACTATTCTCCAGATAATTGTGTATCATGTTAAAATCGACATGTATCCCTTCGCGTGTCACGCATTTCGTAGTTTGCTCTTCCCATAATATAAACCGCTTTGGGGTTTTCAGGACTCGATCCTTTTTCCATTTTAGGTCTTGCCGGAAGTCTTGGAATCAAAATGAACAAAAATTATTATATCCCATTCTTTGAAGTTTAACATTCAATACTTATGATAACGAAAAATGAATTCGACATTATAATTACAAATAGATACATTAAACCTTTTACTTTTTCGATGATCATATAAAGAAAGACTATGGCAAGGTGTTAGGGGTTAACGTTATTATCACAGGTAAGTCGGCTCCCCTCTTCTGGTCATATGTTCAGTTGTTGTTCCGATGATGACTAAACCAAATTATAGCTGATTTCCCAATAGACAAGATGAAATAGGCTTAGTCCATGGTGTTACATCAATTGTACAATGTGTCCCATTGTCAATCTTTAAATGCCTATTTCAGATTTTGGCAGATCCTAGTGAAAAAAATGTCAATGTAATACAGCCATATGATTTCATATCTTCCGGTATGGGATACAACTCTGATTGGTTTATCCGTTCATTGATTTAATTCAGCCAATGAAAAACTGTCGTCTGCATTGTTCCAAGCAGTAATGGATGACCTACGGCCTGGCAATGTTATCAAAATCGACAAAACGGGTTTGGTGTATATCGTCAATCGAAAACTTGGACGTGTAAATTGTAAATACAGATTACATTGTTACATTTTCGACAAACAAGCTTACAAAAGTGCCCAGCACAGTATCAGATTGTACAAGATTAAGGTTTTCATATTTTTTAACAGTCACGTAAAAAAAATCACTGTATAAGAATCCTTTTAAAAGATAAAACAGCAACGTCTAAATGAAATTTATCAAACGGGTTTTTGTTTTTTGTTCTATCCCAGGTGATCTGTGCAGTGAGTATCTAGCGCCCACGGCTACAGTACAGCAGCCAGCTGTGGCTGAACAGCGGACAGAGCTAGGACAGCGATTCATACGAGTGACCGACAGCTATGGAAGGAATTAGGCCTATTTGAAATTCCTCAAACAATATTTAAATAGACCCGATTCTCTTGAAACTCGTGACGTTTATGACATCACTGCTCTTCAGCTGAGTAAAACCCCGACTTACTCTCTGTTAGAATGTTATACTCATATTTTTTTATATTCGACTTTGGTTATGAAAAACTCTGTCGTCTGAACCAATATGTATTGTTATCAAGTGCCGTCTGTCTACTTTGATAAGGTTTATATGCAGTCAGAGCTTTGGAGGAAAAAAACGCCTTTTCGTCCATTGCTGAAGTCAAAATGGTAGTGTTAATGTTAATCCATCCATTTGTCTAAGCTGTCCTGTTATTTGACAAGAGCTAATCAGGCTGCACGAGGACAAGACAATTTCAGTTCTTTATTAAATTCAAAAGACATCATGCTTTTGGGCCAATCCCTGAAATAATCATGGTCATTCAAATTCCAAGGTGTTTTTTCGCACGGTACCCTGAGATTACAGGCAAGCGCTGATTTTTAGAGTTTACCATTTTGCCTCTGAAATATGATTTCTAAAAAAAAGCCATATGTTGCAGGACTTAAATATCATGTAACAGAAGAATCATTAAAACTTCTGTTTAGACAAACAAAACCATTTCTATCCCCACACCTTTGAAATAGGAATTAGGGCCTACCAGATAAATCCCAAGATGATAGACCGTAACAAAATTGACTTGTGACGAAATATTTCTTTGATTCCAAGATGTTTGTCTGTTGAATTACTAGTCATTTCTTTACATTTCTTCAGCATAGATTTGGCCTCTGATAACAGCTCTTTCTTGTTGTTATATCCAATGACTTTAACTACTAATCGTTCAGCTCTGTCAAACTTCCCTTTAGATATCAACCATCTTAACGACTCTGGTAGAAACCTGCGGGATAGACAGAAACAGACCCGAATATTATTCAGTTATATTCCTATAAAGTGAATGAGAGGTCAGAGTTCAAGGTTGTGTACTAAACTTCCAGAACCAAAAACAATACCTATTAAAATAAAGGCTTTCCAATAGCACAAAGACATATTACAGATTAACGAAGGGCAAGCCTCTTTTCTACTAGATCCTATCTGTAACGTCTTACAAATCACAAATTAAAAACCACCAATAAACTAAATATGTCTTTAGGCCGTGGTTGGATCACTAAAGAATAGTCTACTTTATTTTTCCATGGAAATTCATGCATCTGCCAATATAACACAGATAAGGAAAGCCTCTCATGTCATTACTACTGACAGACACCCCTACAAACCAGGAATAACATTGGAAGTAATGTCGAATTTTTAAACAGCATAGGGTTTAAAGAAAACATCAAACTAAAATCTTATATTGTGAGGAATTCGTAAATTTTAATGGCGGATTATTTTTAATTAGCCTGGTTTTCTGCGAATAACAGTGTAGTCTGCTGAAGGATATGTTAAAAGAAGTTGGCTTCATACATAGCATTTTGCCAATCTAAGAACAAGTTCCGAAGAACAGGTACTAAATAGTAAGCGCGTAGGTACACGAAGTATGATAAATTGACCTCACCAAATATAGACAATGGACATAAGAGTCAATGCCGAAGACCAACGCTGAATCCACCGCCAATGACGGGCCAGATAAGCGATTAGAGCCAACCCAACATTGGCAAACCCCCAGAATAACCCGAACGCATAAACAGCCCTTGTGTGGTACTTTGAGCTGATCGACTCTGTAATCAGTGTCACCGTCGCTACTTGTAAACCCTGGAAAAATAACATATTTATTTATCATTTTCAAGGAAAGGAGGCCGGTCTAAAACAAAATTTAGAAACAATAGTTGGCTTTGTCAAATCATTTAAGTGCGGTTACTGTTATTGCAGTTGTTATAATTAAAATACCTAAGGCGTTAATTAATTTTAATTTAAATGCTTACCTGTGAAATAAGTCCAAGCATAAATTTTAAAACAGTAAAAAGCACAAAGGTATTAGCGAAGGATAGACCAATTCCTATAGCTGCAGAGAGGTACAGGGTTACGATAAGGGTAGGGAGCCTTCCCATCGAGTCAGCAATATGTCCACAGATCACCGCACCCAAGATCTGGCCTCCAGTGTACATGCTGGACACAAGACTGACGAGGTATTGACGGTCACAAACTAGGCCAAACTGTAAATAAAATCATTTGTTTTAATCAGTAAACGCAATGTCAACGAGAGAAACACACGTGTTCAATTTGTTTATAGACTTGTATTGATGCAACATTTATCACATTCATGTTTCACGCCATTAAAAGTTTAATAAAAGAATTTCAAATCACTAAAATTACGAACTAGTACGAATGGGCACTGCTTCCTCTCGGCAATTTATTAGCAGCTTAGTTAACTCCGTGCCATCCTATTTGTGGAAAGTAGGCCGTCAATACCGAACACTGGCTGAGGACGAATACATAATAAAGGAATAGAGGAAGAAGGAATGAAGAAAGTACAGGTACAAAGAGAGCGTTTTGAGACATTTAAACCACACGAAATAGCAGCGACCCAGCATCATCGATCGATAATCAGTTAGAGAAGACGCTACTGCGAAAAGAGAGATCAGAACTAACTGAGTAATTAGGAGTCCAAAGTAAGACTGTAACATTACATCATGATAATTCATATTGGATTCAGCCACTGATTCTTCTAGACGCCTACAAATATAGAATTCATTCACCGATACATGTTTCTATTAGGATTCCGCCCGTTCTCGTTGGACCTACCATCACAATAGCAGAAGATGAGAGATGTTTGTCCTCAATATAGGGAAATAAAGCTCACTTTACACCTGATCCGCACGTTATTAACCACTTCGAGTTCCCTTTTATTACAAATTAATACCTGCTTCAAAAAATAGCTAATTTCAGGCCGTAGGCCACACGGCCGCTCGCTCACAAAAAAACACAGCTTGAACTTCTTAACATAATAGACAATATTAATTTATTTGATCACCTAAATAGTCACCTGCTCGTTGTGGCTGTCGGAAAAGGTGATATGACCGACTGAAATATGCTGCAACCCATTTGGAAGTACTTTACACTAATCTTGTTCCACCAAGCAACGCTCAAGTTAATATTTACATCTCAGTCACCTATCACGATGACGATTGGTAGAAGTCTTAATTTACATTTATAGGTGCAGCCTGTGATTATTTGTCTGTGAGAGGCCTACGGCCTGTACTTTGTCCTTGTTTGAAGCGGGTAATAATTTGTAATAAAAGTGAGCTCGAAGCTGTTAATAAATTGTGGATCGGGTCACTTTATACAAACAAAACAAACTTAAATACTCCTCTATGCCTTTAATGCCCCCTATTCTGGTAAAACTCGGGAAGTCCTTGACCGAACTGTCAGTCGACAAAATGCACGCGCATCACCCAGACAGGCACTACATACATGTAGGCCACGAGTTTCCTGTCAGCAGAAATTGTGGACCTTTGGTGAAGCATTCCCTTGCAAGAGGTTGAACATGTGTTGGATTGTAAACAGGTCATTGTTGGATTCCCCACGGTTAGGCGAATTTGCACTGTAAAAGTTTGCGTTACCCGAGTTAGAAGAGGACACATGGCATCAGGGCGCGGATTTTAAAGCTGAAGTCATGACGATTCGCGTGAGTTTTCACAGCTCCGTCGAGGACAGTGTGATAAAAAGTTTTGCCAGGTTAACAATCACAGTTTCCATCGAAAGCAACTCAGCAGGTGGTTAGTTTAAAGCTAAGAACGTGTCGACCTTTCGATCAATCGCAACTCATCGCAACTCAATTACCAGCATCTCACTGCAACATGTTGCAACTGAATTCATGCGATTTTTGTTCGCTCTTGGGAATGAGTACCACTAGTTGGAGTTGATCGCAAGCGAATTCTACTTTTCTGCAACGGGCTGCCATCGATCAAAGATAAATCGAATAATCGGGCTTTGACTGAAGAATTTGTGTGTGTTTTGTAGGGCGAGCAAATATTTATCAAATAGGGACGCTTGCTGTCAGGCGTTGTTGAAAAAAAAACCATTCATTTTGTGTAAATATTGCATTTTTCTAACTTCGTCACATGATAAGCATTAACCATGTGACAGTATTGTAGCAGTAATGAGCATGCGCACTTATTCCCAGTTACACTTGATTGCAGTCGACCTGTCCCTAACCCATTCTGTGATGTTTAGTTGCAGTGAATCGCAAGCGTTTTGTAAAATTTCGACATGTTGTCCTCAGTTTCAGTGGGTCGCAAGTCGACATGTCCCTAACAAAAGGAAGGTGGATATAAAGACATGAGCAGTAAATTCTTGGACATTATGGGCACTTCAAACTAAAAATGACAATCGGTGATGTGATAAATGAATTTTGATCTTTTTTTTGCAGAAACTTTTACCAGATTACATGTCCATAATTCGTACATGCTCAGCATTACAGCACATTGAAAAAACAAACCTGCTTCCGTTGGTAAACGTCAATTGATAACCAAATCCTCAACGGGTATTTCAATTGTTAAACCACATACATGGTTAGTATTAGTATTGGGCTCCACGGAGAGTTTGTGATTTAGCAATCGATAAATACAAGTCACTTAGCAAACTTTGAAATACAAGCGGAGTAGAAAAAATAAGCTCACAATCACGGTCAAACCACCTTTCCCTGAGCGTGGTAGGAGGTGAATGAAAATTATTGTCAACTAATTTTTGACAAAAATTTGTTTACATAACATATCTTTCAAAATGGTAGCCATATTTGCGGATAAATTGTGATGAAACGCGCAATGTCAGCCATGTTGTGATAGTAAAATAATTTCGGGGGAAGGCAATTCCATATATTATTGCTTCACAAGAGGAACCTACAATTTCAATATGAATTTAATTTGTGAAGTCATTTTGACATTTTATTGTCAGAACGCCGTACAGAACAGACTTAAATGTCGCACAATATGTAATGGTGGCTATGTTGTTCCGTGATATTCGGTGGCATGCAATGACATCATTTTATGCCACCCGTTGTCTTAATTGGACAAAGCATTTTCCAAGTTCGAACATTTTCCAGGAACTTACTCCCAACTCATTGTGTTCATAACATATACGGGCATGAATACTGGTTGAAACCTCCACAATAAAACACACAGGTATAAATTGAATATTTACCATGCACCACTACAAGAGGCTGTACAGTTAAAAACAAAAAGTCGAATAATATCGCCTTCGCTTGCGGAATAAATCGCTTTGCTTCCCGATAGTATCGCGTTTCCGTAATCTATAGAACGTCGTTTCCGACAAGGTTTTAGTC